>WIXP02000121.1:0-45821 GCA_009739505.2 Apolygus lucorum
TACCACAGCTAGGAGCATGTCTCCAATACCAATGAATATAGGAGCCTGAAAATCGTTTCAATTCGTCTCATTGCTGGTATATCTATAACAATCTATCGAATTTTTACCAAATTTATCAATTTAGAGGCGTCATAATGTCGGTTCATTATTACGTATTTGGTACCACAGCTAGAGCATGTCTCCAATACTAATGAATATAGGAGCCTGAAAATCGTTTCAATTCGTCTCATTGCTGGTATATCTATAACAATCTATCGAATTTTTACCAAATTTATCAATTTAGAGGCGTCATAATGTCGGTTCATTATTACGTATTTGGTACCACAGCTAGAGCATGTCTCCAATACTAATGAATATAGGAGCCTGAAAATCGTTTCAATTCGTCTCATTGCTGGTATATCTATAACAATCTATCGAATTTTTACCAAATTTATCAATTTAGAGGCGTCATAATGTCGGTACATTATTACGTATTTGGTACCACAGCTAGAGCATGTCTCCAATACTAATGAATATAGGAGCCTGAAAATCGTTTCAATTCGTCTCATTGCTGGTATATCTATAACAATCTATCGAATTTTTACCAAATTTATCAATTTAGAGGCGTCATAATGTCGGTTCATTATTACGTATTTGGTACCACAGCTAGAGCATGTCTCCAATACTAATGAATATAGGAGCCTGAATATCCTTTTCAATTCGTCTCATTGCTGGTATATCTATAACAATCTATCGAATTTTTACCAAATTTATCAATTTAGAGGCGTCATAATGTCGGTTCATTATTACGTATTTGGTACCACAGCTAGAGCATGTCTCCAATACTAATGAATATAGGAGCCTGATAATCGTTTCAATTCGTCTCATTGCTGGTATATCTATAACAATCTATCGAATTTTTACCAAATTTATGAATTTAGAGGCGTCATGATGTCTGGTTCATTAGTACCTATTAGGTACCACAGCTAGAGCATGTCTCCAATACTAATGAATGTAGGAGCATGAAAATCGTTTCAATTCGTCTCATTGCTGGTATATCTATAACAATCTATCGAATTTTTACCAAATTTATCAATTTAGAGGCGTCATAATGTCGGTTCATTATTACGTATTTGGTACCACAGCTAGAGCATGTCTCCAATACTAATGAATATAGGAGCCTGAAAATCGTTTCAATTCGTCTCATTGCTGGTATATCTATAACAATCTATCGAATTTTTACCAAATTTATCAATTTAGAGGCGTCATAATGTCGGTTCATTATTACGTATTTGGTACCACAGCTAGAGCATGTCTCCAATACTAATGAATATAGGAGCCTGAAAATCGTTTCAATTCGTCTCATTGCTGGTATATCTATAACAATCTATAGAATTTTTACCAAATTTATGAATTTAGAGGCGTAATGATGCTGGTTCATTAGTACCTATTAGGTACCACAGCTAGAGCATGTCTCCAATACTAATGAATGTAGGAGCCTGAAAATCGTTTCAATTCGTCTCATTGCTGGTATATCTATAACAATCTATCGAATTTTTACCAAATTTATGAATTTAGAGGCGTAATGATGCTGGTTCATTAGTACCTATTAGGTACCACAGCTAGAGCATGTCTCCAATACTAATGAATATAGGAGCCTGAAAATCGTTTCAATTCGTCTCATTGCTGGTATATCTATAACAATCTATCGAATTTTTACCAAATTTATCAATTTAGAGGCGTCATAATGTCGGTTCATTATTACGTATTTGGTACCACAGCTAGAGCATGTCTCCAATACTAATGAATATAGGAGCCTGAAAATCGTTTCAATTCGTCTCATTGCTGGTATATCTATAACAATCTATCGAATTTTACCAAATTTATCAATTTAGAGGCGTCATAATGTCGGTTCATTATTACGTATTTGGTACCACAGCTAGAGCATGTCTCCAATACTAATGAATATAGGAGCCTGAAAATCGTTTCAATTCGTCTCATTGCTGGTATATCTATAACAATCTATCGAATTTTCACCAAATTTATGAATTTAGAGGCGTAATGATGCTGGTTCATTAGTACCTATTAGGTACCACAGCTAGAGCATGTCTCCAATACCAATGAATATAGGAGCCTGAAAATCGTTTCAATTCGTCTCATTGCTGGTATATCTATAACAATCTATCGAATTTTTACCAAATTTATCAATTTAGAGGCGTCATAATGTCGGTTCATTATTACGTATTTGGTACCACAGCTAGAGCATGTCTCCAATACTAATGAATATAGGAGCCTGAAAATCGTTTCAATTCGTCTCATTGCTGGTATATCTATAACAATCTATCGAATTTTTACCAAATTTATCAATTTAAAGGCGTCATAATGTCGGTTCATTATTACGTATTTGGTACCACAGCTAGAGCATGTCTCCAATACTAATGAATGTAGGAGCCTGAAAATCGTTTCAATTCGTCTCATTGCTGGTATATCTATAACAATCTATCGAATTTTTACCAAATTTATCAATTTAGAGGCGTCATAATGTCGGTACATTATTACGTATTTGGTACCACAGCTAGAGCATGTCTCCAATACTAATGAATATAGGAGCATGAAAATCGTTTCAATTCGTCTCATTGCTGGTATATCTATAACAATCTATCGAATTTTTACCAAATTTATCAATTTAGAGGCGTCATAATGTCGGTTCATTATTACGTATTTGGTACCACAGCTAGAGCATGTCTCCAATACTAATGAATATAGGAGCCTGAAAATCGTTTCAATTCGTCTCATTGCTGGTATATCTATAACAATCTATCGAATTTTTACCAAATTTATCAATTTAGAGGCGTCATAATGTCGGTACATTATTACGTATTTGGTACCACAGCTAGAGCATGTCTCCAATACTAATGAATATAGGAGCATGAAAATCGTTTCAATTCGTCTCATTGCTGGTATATCTATAACAATCTATCGAATTTTTACCAAATTTATCAATTTAGAGGCGTCATAATGTCGGTTCATTATTACATATTTGGTACCACAGCTAGAGCATGTCTCCAATACTAATGAATATAGGAGCCTGAAAATCGTTTCATTGCTCGGCTTTCATTCGTCTCATTGCTGGTATATCTATAACAATCTATCGAATTTTTACCAAATTTATGAATTTAGAGGCGTCATAATGTCGGTTCATTATTACGTATTTGGTACCACAGCTAGAGCATGTCTCCAATACTAATGAATATAGGAGCCTGAAAATCGTTTCAATTCGTCTCATTGCTGGTATATCTATAACAATCTATCGAATTTCTACCAAATTTATCAATTTAGAGGCGTCATAATGTCGGTTCATTATTACGTATTTGGTACCACAGCTAGAGCATGTCTCCAATACTAATGAATATAGGAGCCTGAAAATCGTTTCAATTCGTCTCATTGCTGGTATATCTATAACAATCTATTGAATTTTTACCAAATTTATGAATTTAGAGGCGTCATAATGTCGGTTCATTATCACGTATTTGGTACCACAGCTAGAGCATGTCTCCAATACTAATGAATATAGGAGCCTGAATATCCTTTTCAATTCGTCTCATTGCTGGTATATCTATAACAATCTATCGAATTTTTACCAAATTTATCAATTTAGAGGCGTCATAATGTCGGTTCATTATTACGTATTTGGTACCACAGCTAGAGCATGTCTCCAATACTAATGAATATAGGAGCCTGATAATCGTTTCAATTCGTCTCATTGCTGGTATATCTATAACAATCTATCGAATTTTTACCAAATTTATGAATTTAGAGGCGTAATGATGCTGGTTCATTAGTACCTATTAGGTACCACAGCTAGAGCATGTCTCCAATACTAATGAATGTAGGAGCATGAAAATCGTTTCAATTCGACTCATTGCTGGTATATCTATAACAATCTATCGAATTTTTACCAAATTTATCAATTTAGAGGCGTCATAATGTCGGTTCATTATTACGTATTTGGTACCACAGCTAGAGCATGTCTCCAATACTAATGAATATAGGAGCCTGAAAATCGTTTCAATTCGTCTCATTGCTGGTATATCTATAACAATCTATCGAATTTTTACCAAATTTATCAATTTAGAGGAGTCATAATGTCGGTTCATTATTACGTATTTGGTACCACAGCTACAGCATGTCTCCAATACTAATGAATATAGGAGCCTGAAAATCGTTTCAATTCGTCTCATTGCTGGTATATCTATAACAATCTATAGAATTTTTACCAAATTTATGAATTTAGAGGCGTAATGATGCTGGTTCATTAGTACCTATTAGGTACCACAGCTAGAGCATGTCTCCAATACTAATGAATGTAGGAGCCTGAAAATCGTTTCAATTCGTCTCATTGCTGGTATATCTATAACAATCTATCGAATTTTTACCAAATTTATGAATTTAGAGGCGTCATAATGTCGGTTCATTATTACGTATTTGGTACCACAGCTAGAGCATGTCTCCAATACTAATGAATATAGGAGCCTGAAAATCGTTTCAATTCGTCTCATTGCTGGTATATCTATAACAATCTATCGAATTTTTACCAAATTTATGAATTTAGAGGCGTAATGATGCTGGTTCATTAGTACCTATTAGGTACCACAGCTAGAGCATGTCTCTAATACTAATGAATGTAGGAGCCTGAAAATCGTTTCAATTCGTCTCATTGCTGGTATATCTATAACAATCTATCCAATTTTTACCAAATTTATGAATTTAGAGGCGTAGTGATGCTGGTTCATTAGTACCTATTAGGTACCACAGCTAGAGCATGTCTCCAATACTAATGAATATAGGAGCCTGAAAATCGTTTCAATTCGTCTCATTGCTGGTATATCTATAACAATCTATCGAATTTTTATCAAATTTATGAATTTAGAGGCGTCATAATGTCGGTTCATTATTACGTATTTGGTACCACAGCTAGAGCATGTCTCCAATACTAATGAATATAGGAGCCTGAAAATCGTTTCAATTCGTCTCATTGCTGGTATATCTATAACAATCTATCGAATTTTTACCAAATTTATGAATTTAGAGGCGTAATGATGCTGGTTCATCTTACGTATTTGGTACCACAGCTAGAGCATGTCTCCAATACTAATGAATATAGGAGCCTGAAAATCGTTTCAATTCGTCTCATTGCTGGTATATCTATAACAATCTATCGAATTTTTACCAAATTTATGAATTTAGAGGCGTAATGATGCTGGTTCATCTTACGTATTTGGTACCACAGCTAGAATATGTCTCCAATACTAATGAATATAGGAGCCTGAAAATCGTTTCAATTCGTCTCATTGCTGGTATATCTATAACAGTAGTAAGTGGGGACGTTGAGCACACTTTCACTTGAAGCTCTGATGTTTTTACTTTCGACTTGAGACTCTGATGTTTTTACTTTTGACTTGAAGCTCTGATGTTTTTACTTTCGACTTGAGACTCTGATGTTTTTACTTTCGACTTGAGACTCTGATGCTTTTTATTTTCTGTTAAATCCTGTTAAAAATACTTTTCTGTTAATTCCTGATAAAAATTTTCAACACAAAACATCACAACACATTTTTTAACACAAAACATCAGAACCAGTGAATTTTTCATTTGGTGGGGTAAGTTAAAAGAATAACATTTATAATAAAATGAGTACAAGCGAATTATTACAAAAACTTAATTTTGATAGTAGAAATTTCTGTCAAAATTGTGAAAACAACGAGAAATTTATAAAAGAAAACGACATTTTAATTTGCAAAGTATGTTTTTCAGAAGTTATACAAATGACTTATTTTAATAACAGATCTTATAATGGCGTAGTATCAAAATACAATTATGACCGTGTTAGTCACTTTAAAAAATGTATTCAAAAGTATCAAGGAAAGCAAAATACTTTTATAAACCCCACTATTTATTCAGACCTCGAACGCTTATTGATATTTCATGGAATAATTAAAGATGATCGAGAAAATAAATCGCGGCGCGAAAAATTTGTTAACGTAAAAAAATCTCATATTATACATTTCTTAAAGGAACTCGGATATACTAAACATTATGACGATTATGTACTTATACACGCAAATTTAACTGGTCAAAAATTAAACGACATAAGTCATCTGGAAAACATTCTAGTCAACGATTTTGAAAAATTTTCTGAAAAATATTCGTCTATATTTACAAACTCTGAAAGAAAAAATTTTATAAATACAAAGTTTATTTTATACAGACTGTTATTGAGACACAACCATAAATTCGTCGAAGGAGATTTTCTTACAGTAAAATCTCTTGATCGTAAAAATGAAACAGACAGAATTTGTAAAACTATATTCGACTCTTTAGGGTGGGAATATAAAACTAAGTAATTTTTAATGAACTGTGTTCATTAAAAATAAAATCTCCTTCCTCAAGCATTCTTATGAAAAATAACCCTCAAAAGTCTTTTTCAGTTTGGCTTTATCCTCATTATAAAGCAATTTTCTAAGTTGATGTTCAGTGGCATTTTTAGGAACCTTAACCTTTTTTTCTTTAAGGTATGCCTTTACTTTCTCCTTTGTATGGGGTGGTGGTTTACCATCGGCACCAAATAAACGTTCTCTTAACAACCGTTTACAAAATCTATACTCGTTCAATTCATATAAAATATCCTCTAGTGCGTCAAGGTTTTTATCATAAAATTTAAATTCGGGTGTCTTTACCAACTCCCAGAAACCTCCATGTTTTTCACATAAATTTATTGCTTCGTCTCTTAAACTCATGTCTCTTTATTTATTATAGAAAATATATTTTTTTCCCGGGGACCCACTTTTAGAACCGCAAACGCAATCTACCGATTGCTCGACGAATCTACATGAATCAGTTGCATAACCCATCACCGATATGACTCAAGGACGGGAGGCGTTCGTGAGGATATTATTCAGTTATCTTTTGTGACCCGCTCTGCACACGACGTCCTAAAAGATTATTTGTGATTAGCTATTGTTGAAGACTTTTATTTGGAACTTCAGAGTTACAAAACGCAGTGAGTGTATAGTGACTTTATTGAGGAAGTGGAAAGTTGTGAAAGTAAGAAAGTTGCAAGAACTTTAATAACAGATGGAAACATTCAAGTGTAGCTGCTAGTAAAAGTATCAATTAATAATGGATTATTCATACTTCCAAGTACAGTTCTACGAGTGGAATCCATGTTAAAGATTCCAGAAGCATTTTGGGAAGCACGATTGAAATGCATCTGAATCAGAAGGACGTGTTCTCCCCTCCAAAAGCGGTCCTGCAGGACCGCGAGATTGTAAACGGACTCATTGAATCTAATAAATACAAAAAAAATGACCGCGGGATGATGTGACGTGATTCCCCCTCCAAAAGCGGTCCTGCAGGACCGCTAGATTGTAAACGGACCGCATTCGTTTCTATTCTTTTATGAAACTACTCGATGTAAAATAAAATATTTATTATCGTTTATTTTTCTTTCCTACTTCTCCATTGTTACCAGCTTTTATTTCGTATGGAATTTTGCGGCTCAGATGTGAGCCGCAAAGCTCTTTAGAGTTTTTATAGGTATTCCCTATAAAAACTGAACCTATTTTTTTCTGCTGAATCCAATTAGATTTCCTCTTTTATCGTAGATTGTATAGGTGAATAGTTTAGAGTTACTTCTGAAACTAAAATAATATAAGCCATAGTATCTTCTGGAACATTTTTATCAAAATCTGCACGCAAAATGATATTACTTTTTTGACCAGAAATAGTTTGTGGTTGTCGTGTCAAATTGATACTATAAATCGGGTAGCTTGACTTAAATTCTGCAAAATCAAAATATGGAAAAGTAGAGTCTTGGCAAATAACTCTTTTATATTTTGTTAACATTTTATAAGCCGCACTATAATCGTTTGAATCAAAATCTAAATTTAAATATTCTTCAGGATATTGTACACCCTCTAATAGCAAGCTTATATTTTTAATATTACAATTATCAAACTTTGAGTTATTTTTCTGCTGGTTATCTTTTCTACCTGTTTGAAAAACAACAAACCCCCAAATAGGATTTTGCACGTTCCGGTAAATTCCGGTAATGTTGAAAGTCCAGGTGTTTTCTATAACTTTCCTTTGAATACATTGCAATTTTTTAAATTGAAACAAATAAGGATGAACACTTAATTCAGCAATTAATTTAGCTTTGGGTCCACTTTCGTACTTAATTATGGGAACCTTAAGGTAAAATTTTTCAATAATTACTTTTCCTTCCGCACCTTCTGCAGAAGTTAGATCTTTCTTGTAACGGAACAATACATTATCATCGGAATTTCTAATAAAAGTAATTTCAAACCCTCCCTTGTAAATTGGAACGGAAATATCCTTAAAGAAACCAAGACCTAGGTCACCTAAATCCCCAGTTGCACTAAATTTTCCCCCTCCATTAACGTTTGAATTAAAACCAGAACAATAAGCGTCTGCATTGTAATTTTTAGGCCCAGATAAAGAAGCTAGTCCTAGAACTGTACTAGCGATTCCAGGGTTTTCTATTTCATCAATAATCGTATTATGCTTTTGTACTACAATTTTGGAAAATAAGTGGGCGACAAAATTGTCAACCATCATTATTCCGTCATTAGTTCCATAGGTTTTTGTGGTATCTTTTGGTACATACTTACCAGAAATGTAATATTCAATATTACTACTGATAAAATCATCTGCCAGTTTTAATTCGAAAACTGTTTTATTATTCACTGAATTCAATTCGGTAATGGATTCTGGAAAAAAGTGTCGATACTGAAGCCTTGTGATTTCAGAATCGTATTTCGAGTAGATTGATTTAATTTGATTCATACTTATTTATTATAGGAAAAAAAGTTTTTTTATAGAATCGAAATTCTATAAAAATATCAAGATAGTGGAATAATTTTTATAGGGAATCCCTATAAAAAACTGACTTAAAATCTATTTAAAGACAATAAGTGGCCCACCGAATATTAAAATCCAGTTCTGAAAACTTCACCATGTTTCAAAAGTGATAGTTTGATAGGATCCACACTTTTAACTTCTTTCTTATTTTTATTATATTCATTTAGAATAGCACTTTTCATATTTATATAATTTTTTATTTCTTGTTCAATATCATTGAACTCTTCATCAGATATTTTACCGTCTTTAATTGCTTTTGTGAACTTTTCTTCAATCGAATTTAATTTAGCTTTTGCCAAAAGTGCGATTTCAGAGTGTTTAGTAATTTTTTTATTGAAAAATCCGCTCGAAGTCCTTAATATTGTCGATAAGGTTGTCAATCCTGCAGAAATTGGAACACTGAATGGGATTATTATTGGTAATGCTATAGAAGCACCAACCAGTCCGAGTTCTGAGAGGGCAAATAAAAATTCAGTACTGTAAAGAGTACTTGATAGTTTTCCATATTTTTTTCTCAAACCATTTCTCATTTTCTCTTCATCTTCTAAAAATTTAAATTGATTGATAATTCGATTGATTCTATAATTGGTCTCATTAAACTCGGGAAAAATTATTTTTGGATATAATCTAGGATGAGTTATTGGAGTAAATTCTTCAGGGGCTGAAGGTGATTCATTATTTGTGTACATCATTTTATTATAGGAAAAAAAGTTTTTTATAGAATCGAAATTCTATAAAAATATCAAGACTATAAAATTTAATAAAAGAAATTAAGATTTTTCTTCAATGTTTTCATGCTATTTTCAAAATCGTGTCCTTCTGATAGCTTTTTCAAAATTAATAAACATAAATGTCCACAGATAGGTGGATCATATTGGTTTTGAATTTGTTCCTCGTTATAAAATAAATTTTCCGAACCTAAATATTGAACAAGTTCTCTTGGTGGTGGTGCATTACCATACGAATCAAAATAATATTTTAAGTCGTTATTTTTATAAAATGCAGTCCAGTGGCTTCCAACCTCATCAGAATTTTCTAGATTTATAATTCCACATTCAACGGACTTAGACCGATCAGGAAGTTCATCCTTCATGAAAACTCCTTTGAAATTTTTAATTTTCATTTCTTTCGATAATCTTTCAATATCAAAATTGGTAAGAGGCTGGAAGCTATTTAGTTTTTTGATTTGGTAGGCTTCTTTTTAGGTGTTGAAATAGATTTTTTCTTTTTCAATCCAGAGCCGATACTTAGGCTTTTTGCATGTTGTGCTAATCTCTCCATTTCCAAGTTATGGCGTTTGATTTCTGCTTCTTCAGCAGATTTATGCTTAGAATCAATAACGCTGGAAGCTACTGCAGCTCCACCACCCAATAATGCCCCAAGAGCACCAATTCCTGCAAAAACTAAGGGTAAAAAGCCGCCTGAATGATTTATTTGCAACTGATCATAATTCATTTCCAATTCCAACCCTTTTTTGTTTTTGATACATTTATCTATCTTTTTTTTCTGAGTTTCATTTAACAGGATTTTATGATTTCCTTTTCCACTAATATCTGCAAAAGCCAGTCGTACTTTTACTGGAACACGTTTTTTATAAGCAGATCTTATTTTTTTCATTTGTATTTCTGACAAATTTATTTGATGTGTAATCATTTTATTATAGGGAAAAAAGTTTTTTTTATAGAATCGAAATTCTATAAAAAAACAATCATAATACCTTAATTTAGACCCGGTAATTTACCGGGTCTAATTAGTATACACCCATCCCAAAGAACCGTTTGGTTTTCATACCAGTTTTTACAGCAAAAGCTCCCAATTTTTCACCGATATTTGTTGAACTTTTCATAATTTTATCAGCTTCTATTTCTAGTTGTTTATCAGCAAGATGCCTATCACTTGTTTTTTCATGATCCCTATAAAAAATGTCGTGTTGTTTACAAGCTTTATCAAGACTATTTATACCTTCATCACCTCTATTTAATCTCTTATCCAATTTAGTAAATGGTCCACAATATTGATAACCACCTGGGAGATGCATTTCTGGAATAACAGGTCCAAGTTTATTAAGAATAGTATTGAAAATACCAGAACCGTTTTTTATCATATTTTTGGGTAAATTATTAATAATTTTAATCAAGTATTCAGTTCCCTTGGGATTATCAATATCTTTCTCCAGTTGATCTTTAATGAAATTTATAATTCCCAATTTTTCATTGTGAAAATTATTATTTCCTGCCTGCTCTTGCGCATACAAATAGTACAGTCTTTGTTGAAGTTGATTCAAATTATCTATATATTTAAATTCTACAGGATTTTCAGTATATTTAATCAACCCAGTACCAGTCTTTTTCTTTTTACTATACTCCCAGATAGGTTTTATGATTTCTTTCCATTTTTTACTAACACTTGATTTTGGCTGTTTAGATTCGGGATTATTATTTTGAAACATGCTATTTGTTTGAATGAGGATTTTTGCATAAGCGTTAAAGTCTTCATTAGTGTATTCATCTTTGGATGGAATATCAGAAGCTATGGGTTTTGTTAAGAGCTTCCATAAACCTTCAGTACCGGAATATTTCATTTTTTCTATTTCAATATCATTTCCATTTACCCGTATCTGCTTATTTCCAATAAAGATATGATTTTTTAAAGGGTATATTCCAAATTGTCTATCAGGATGAAGAATATATAATTCTGCAATTGGTCCAATACCTAAAGGCCCTACAGAAGAGCTTGGTAATTCAACACTTTTTTGTAATATTAATTCCATTTCATCATCACTTGAAAAGCTTTGATTTAATGTATCTTCAGTATCATTACCTTGAACCTCGCCATCAACATCTTCATGAAAAGAAACTTTTTTAGGTGAGCTGATAGCCAAGGGATTAAATGCTTTTATTGCAGGAAGGAGTTCTAATTTTCTGCCAAGATCTTCATCAGTTTGTTTTACTGCTTTTTCTACCTTATCTAATCGTGAAGTTATAGGTTCATAAGCCTTTTCTTTTGTTTCCTTATCAGATGCTTGGTTAACCCTTTCTTGTTTTGCTAATTTTTGTAAATGTTTTGTAAGTTTGATCGATTCATCAGCTTCAGCTACGCTCATGGGTTTACGTTTTGGTTTTGTGAAAAATATTTGTTCATCTTTTTCAGGAGGTTGATTAATCTTTTTGATTTCTCTAAGTTTGGCTTCTTTTTCCTTCATAATTTCATGTTGCGCTTCTTTGAATTTCTTTCTAAGCGCTTGTTCTAAAGTAATTTTTGTTGTCATGTTTTTATTATAGGAAAAAATTTTTTTTTTAAATCGGTCAAACGCTCAATCGCTCAATCGCTTAAACGCTCAATCGCTTAAACGCTTTAGGAACGTTATTTTTGCGTTTTTAAGCGTTTCCCAAAGTTATCCATGTAACGTTTCATCAAATTTCTTTAGGTAACGTCCGTTACTGTGTTTCTTTGTTAGGTCAATCGTTAGAAAACCAAAGTCCTCATCCCAACAAGAATAGCATAATTCTTTGAATCGATCATAAGTGAAATCAGTTCCCACATATTCATCATAAATATCTCGCATGTATCTTGGTCCTTGTCTAAATACACATAAAAAATTAATATTGTTTCTAATGAGTTGTTTATCAACTTTTGACCATGATTGTGTCAAGTAAACGCACGAGATTTTCTTATGACGTCCTCTCACAAAATAATCTTTGATTTCTCTCTGATGTTGAATGTTTACACAATCATCAAAAATAATAAGACTTTTTTCTTCACATGCGTCCAGGGTTATAAGTTCGTCACAATTACTGAAAAACTGCGCTATTTCCACACCGTCTTTTACAGAAATTTTTTCATAATTGCTTCTCAAAATCTCATATGCATTCTGCTCCAGAGATTTTGAAAAAATATATAGATGATTAAAGGGGATTCCCCATGGTTTTGTGATGAGATTATAAAGAAGTGTTGTTTTCCCGCAACCAGAAGTTCCTACTATTAATGCTCTTAAAGGTAATGGTAAAATTCCTTTTCTAGCCTTATTTTTATCAGACGGAATTGGTTCAATCTCGTATTTACTCATATTTATTATAGGGAAAAAAGTTTTTTCGTATAATAAAACAATGACTCTAATAAAGATTTCTGATAAACACCAAGATCTAAAAATAACTTTTACTAAACAAATTGATCTAAATCCCGATAAAAATTATAAACTTGGAATAGTAAAGTTAGTATTTACTTCACCTTCTCTTTCATTTCAAGTGAAAGATGTATTGATATCATTAAAAATGTTTATTATAGATGGATGGTATCATAACGAGTATGCGTTAGAAGGCACATTTACTGTTGAGACGTTTAGAAGAGAATTATATTTAAAAATAAAAAGTTATATAACTGAACTCATGAAGAAATTTGAGGAGAATAAAACACTTTATAAATCACAAATTGACACATTAAAAAAAACAAAACCTGAAAGTTTGGTTTTTAAAGTAGACTACACTACAAATCGCAATAGATTTTTTCTTAAATCTCCCGTTGTAATTGAAGTTTTACGTTTTGGAAATTTCTGTGAACTATTTGATTTTAAACAATGTAAAACACCTGGGGATTATTTTGATGTTAATAAGGACTACTATTCTGAAGACAACCCAAAGTTAATCAAACCTATTTCGTTAATTGAATGGCATTGTAATATTATTGATTATAGTTTTGCTAATCATGATGAGCATTCCCATCTTCATAGCGAACATGAATTACTGCATGTATCTTTGATAGAGAAACAGATTCTCCCCAATACTATTTATATGGAAACAAATAAAAAGATTCTTTACAGTCATATACGAAAAGGAATGAGAGATATTACAGAGATTAAACTATCATGTAGAAATGAAAATGGAGATGAGCTGCAATTTGAAAATGTTACAGTTTATTTGCATTTGATTGAAGAGTGAGGAGCTTCTTTTTTATGAGATATTTCTCATAAAAATCTTTTTTACCTATAATAAAATGGATAATGATTTAACTGAACCTATTTACTGTCATAAATGTAAAAAGAAAACTAATAATGTTGATGCTGAAAGAGTGCAAACTATCAACGGGAGATGGAGAGTGGCTGCAAAATGTACAAAATGTAAAACTAATAAGAGTAAGTTTATCACTTCCCCCGAGAGAGAAAATTCTGAAGAACCAACTGTACTAGAAGATCTGAATGTTGATGAAAAATTATCTCTCGCTAAAGAATTACATAAGCCAATAAGAAATAAATTTCAAAAAAGGACAATATTTACTAAAGGTATTGATGATTTGTGGGCTGCTGATTTGATAATCATGAAAAATTATGAAAAAGAGAATGATGGATACGGTTATATGCTTAATGTTATCGATACATTTTCAAAATTTGCATGGACCTTACCCTTGAAGAAAAAGGATGGAAAAAGCGTAACAAAAGCTTTTGAGAAAATCATAGAAAAGGCCAAATCACAAAATCATAATGCTCCGAATTTACTACATACCGATAAAGGATTGGAATTCGAAAATAAAACGTTTAAAGAATTTCTGAAAAGCCACCAAATAAAAATGTATCATACACAGAATGAAGAAAAATCGGCAATCATAGAAAGATTTAATCGTACATTGAATGGAAAAATGAAAATTCTTTTCGAAGTTGAGAATAATAAAAAATGGATCGATTTTCTACAGGATTTGATTCATGAATACAATTTTAAAGATTTCCATAGATCGATTGGTATGATACCTGTACAAGTTAATAAAAATAACGAAGATGAAGTGTTAGTTAGATTGTTTAGGAACCAAAAAGCCTCACAAAAAGTAAAGTTTTCTCTTGGAGATCGAGTTCGAATAACAAGATTTAAGAAAACATTTGGGAATAAATATGATGCTAAATGGACTAGAGAAATTTTTGTGGTTTCTGGAATTCTACCAACAAATCCGATTACTTACAAAATAAAAGATTTAAACGACGAAGAGATTGAAGGATCTTTCTATGCTCAAGAACTACAAAAAACAGAATTCTAGAATGATTTATATAAAAGATTTCTTTTATATAAATAAAATGTTATGTGATAATATAGTCGCTGATTCACCTTTCATTGGACCCGTCTGCCAGACGGGTCCTGTATATTTACTGTTTAAAATCAAATTGACTTGTATTCGCCTTTAAAGGTGGGGGGGCGATTCGCCTCCCCACTTTAAGAGTTTTGAAAACTCTTCTTTAAATGTTTTCGACTTGTATTCGACTTTAACGTTAAAGAGGGTGACCGATTTGGTCACCCACTTTAAGAGTTTTGAAAACTCTTCTTTAAATGTTTTCGACTTGTATTCGACTTTAACGTTAAAGAGGGTGACCGATTTGGTCACCCACTTTAAGAGTTTTGAAAACTCTTCTTTAAATGTTTTCGACTTGTATTCGACTTTAACGTTAAAGAGGGTGACCGATTTGGTCACCCACCTTTAAGAGTTTTGAAAGCTCTTGTTTAAAAAATCAAATTGACTTTTATTTACCTTTCATCGTACCCGTCTGGCAGACGGGTACGAGGTATTTACTGTTAAAAATCAAATTGACTTGTATTTACCTTTCATCGGACCCGTCGAATCGACGGGTCCGATGTATTTACTGTTAAAATATACTGATTCTGTATGTCTTTAAATAAATTACTAGAAAAGCCGCGGCTCACATGTGAGCCGCGGCTTTAAAAAATGAGGGTTAGTTAAAAGAATCTCTTTTCTAATAAAAATGAACGATACGAAAAATTATATATCCTATAATAAAATGGATACTATTAAAAAACGATATGCAGATAAAATCTGTGAAAAATGTGATCAAAAAATCACATATAAAAACTGGGCTCGTCATTTAAAAACACCATTCCATCTAAAAAACGACCCTAACCAAACTCTTAAACCTCAACAAAGAACCTTTGAGAAAGGATTCAGAGTTAAAGATTTGAGAAATGAAGCGAAAGATTACAATTTAAAAGGTGCTTATAAAATGAAGAAAAATAATCTTATTACAGCTTTAAATGATATTAAAAATGTATACTTTAAGAAAAGTGATCTAGAAAAACTAACTGTTAAAAAACTACGCGAAATAGCTAAAGAAAAACATATTAAAATTAAAAAATCGAATAAAAAAATCAATATCATCGAACATCTAATGCACCCACAAGGGCATGCATTTAAAGTAAAAACAGGAAAAATGTTCAATTTCGAAGATGACTTGATTAGTGAAAACAAAGAAAAACGAAAATCTCCTTTTACTATTATAGAAACTAAATCTCGATTCATTAAAAAATTTAAAACTACAGAAATCGATTATTGTATAAAATTATCTAATATCATACAAGTCGAAAAAGCTGTATTTGCTATGTTAAATTTGGCTAAAGAAAAATCTAATTTCCAAACCGGGGATAAAATTATGATCGTTGCCCAAAACCCTCATTTTCACCATGATATATCGAAAGATTTAAGTAGTAAATCAAATGTTTTATCTCGTATACAAGCTAAAGAATTTATCCAACACGTAAGCAACATTATTAGTTCCAACGAAAACGTTGAAATAACAAATACTACGTTTCACATTAAAATCATTAATTTACCGAGAGGAGCAAAAGGCGTCAAAATATTGAACTTAGCCAAAAATAAACATACGAAACAATGTATTACTCAAATAAAAAATTCCGATAATCTGTGTTGTCCAAGAGCCATAATTACCGCGTTAACTTATCATACTAATAAAATTTTCGGTAGAGAACTTACAAAAAACGATATAAAAGTTTTAAGAATGGGCCGAAAAATTCAAACAAAATTAGCCACAGAACTTTGCGAAAAAATGGGTTCATACACCGAGGAAGGTTTCACATTGCAAGATATCAAAGTTGTTGAAGAATTATTAGACATTCAAGTTAAAGTTATCTGTGCCGAAAATTTCAATACCGTTATTTACGAAGGAGAAAAGAAAGATACTATAATTTATCTTTATAAAGACGGAAATCATTTTGATGTGATTAATAGTGTAGCAGCTTTTTATGCCTCCTCATATTACTGTAAAAATTGTGATACTCCCTATAATAATAAAGAGAAACACGAATGCAAAAAGACTAGAAATAAAAATGTCTGTCCACTCTGTAAACAAATACAACACGATGAAAAAGATAAAAATAAAATATTCTGTAACGATTGTAACCGTTATTGTTATAATGATAATTGCGTTAAAAATCATAAAGAAGTTTGTAAAATAGTCTATAAATGTTTAAACTGCGGGAAAATTTGCAAAAGAACCAACGAACATAGATGTGGTTCTGGAAAATGTCGAAACTGTCAAGAAATATTCGACGATATAGGTGGCCATGAATGTTTCATGCTCCCAAACAGACAGAAAGGTGGATATTGTACTAAGCCTTGCGTTTGTAATAAACAATCCAGTAAGAAACTCGAAAGTTGTAATTTCACTGAAAAATACATATTTTTCGATTACGAGGCCATGCAAGAAACAGGAACTCATGAGGCAAATCTTGTTATAGCTCACTACCTTGATGGTACTAAATTCGTTTTCAAAACTAATGAGGAATTTTGCGAGTGGTTAATTTCAGATAAACACAAAGGGTACACCGCTATTGCTCATTACGCCAAAGGATACGATTCCCATTTCATTCTGAAATATTGCGTAGAAAATACTCTGAAACCTTATACAATTTACAATGGAACCAAATTAATGTTGTTGGATATTCGCAGAATGATAAAAGTAATTGATAGTTCTAACTTCGTTGCATCACCGTTATCTGCTTTTCCGAAAACGTTCGGATTAACAGAACTAAAAAAAGGATATTTTCCCCATTATTTCAATACTCGAGATAATCAAAATTACGTTGGGCCAATTCCTGATACTAAATTTTATGGGGCTGATTCAATGAAACCCGAAGTAAGAAAAGCATTTTTGAAATGGCACGCTGAAAAAGTAAAGGAAAATTATATATTCGACTTTCAGAAAGAAATATTAGAATATTGTGAATCAGATGTCGATATTTTGCGAAGGGGCTGTATTGAATTTAGGAAGCAATTTTTAGACATAGCTAATATCGATCCTTTCCAATATTTAACTATAGCGAGTGTTTGCATGGCCATTTTTCGGTCAATGCATCTCAAAGAAAATACTATCGCTGTGAATAAAGAAATTAGAAAAGAAACATTTAGTAAAGGTTCAATATCTTGGCTTAGTAATTTTAAAAATGTACAACATGCTTTAAACGGAGGAGAAGTTACAATTTGCGGAGCAAAGGTTGATGGTTACGATAAAACAACAAATACCGTGTACCAGTATCATGGTTGTTTTTGGCATGGATGTCAAAAATGTTTCCACGAAGATACTGTTAATAATGTAAACAATGAAACTATGGGCGATTTGTTAGAAAAAACTAATCAAAGGAGTAATCAAATAAAAAATGCCGGTTTTAAATTGATAGAAAAGTGGGAATGTATTTGGTTAAAATCGAAAGCTTATAAATCATCATTAAATAAAAATATAAGCGTTATTGAACCATTAAATCCTAGAGATGCGTTCTATGGTGGTAGAACCAATGCTAGTAAATTGAAAGTTGTAAATAAAAAATTAAGATATATCGATGTTTGTAGTTTGTATCCAACAGTTCAATATTTCGATTATTATCCCTTAGGTCATCCAACAAAAATTCATAAACCTGAGAAATATGATGAAAATTGGTACGGATTAATCAAATGTAAAATAGTACCTCCTAAAAAATTATATCACCCAGTTCTACCGATCAAAAGAGATAAACTTCTATTTATTTTATGCGAAAAATGTTTTGTAGATAAATGTAATACTTGTTCACACGATGAAAATGAAAGAGCTCTGGTTGATACTTGGACTACAGATGAAGTAAATAAAGCTATTGAAAAAGGTTATAAGATTCAAGAAATTTACGAAGTATGGCATTTCAAAGAAAAAAGTAATGAATTGTTCAAAGAATATGTAAAAAAATTTATGAAAATAAAACTAGAGACTAGTCCGTGGGAAAGCGACTTTGAAACTATTGAAGAATATATAAAAAGCGTTAAAGAAAGTCTCGATATAGATTTAGAAAAAGAGAGTATTAAACCAAATCCTGGACGGAGAGCGGTAGCAAAGATTTGCTTGAATTCTTTGTGGGGAAAGTTTGGGCAAAGATTGAACATGTCACAATCTGAATACATTATAGATGTAAAAAGATGGTACGATATACTTTTAGATGACAGCCTAGAAATTGGCTCATGCCTTTTTTTGAATGACAATATCGTACAAATATCTTATAAATTTTTGAATCAATACATCGAAGATAGTTTTTCAACAAATGTTTTCGTTGCAGCTTTTACTACATCAAATGCAAGATTGAGACTATATGATATGCTTGATAAATTGGGAGATAATGTTGCGTATTATGATACTGATAGTATTGTTTACATTGATTGTTAATTCCGCGGGAAGAATGAACTACACTGAGATGAACTAAACAATTTTCAACACTTTATTGACAGAACTAAAACGGATGATTTAAGATAAAATTTGACACAGGTTGTTTTAGTTGAGAAACGTAGCACGAAGTGAGCTAAAGATGGCGGAGACGATAAGGTGGATAAGAAGGGCTGTAACGAGAAAATTACCTAGTGTCAACGAGAGCGGCCCATCACATCGTCAGCTTGTCAGAGTTTTGTCGCATGTAGGAAGGGGAAGGTTATTCCCTGCTTCTGCTGGTTATACTTGTTGTCACAGGCAGGTTATCAATCATCCGACCATGTCGATCGGAGAAAGAAGGGATGAGCTCATATCCTTGGCAATACTTTACTCAAGTAAATCATTTAATTGAACGTCTTAATTAAATTATCCGATTAAACCATCCAACCAGGAATTTCTCTTCTATCTTGCGGCCAGGATAACGGATGATTCGCCAAGAAAGTGAAATAAAAATGGAAAATTCGACTGTGAAGAGAGACAAGTTTCGAAGCGGAAGTTGAAGAAGATGAAGAGAGAAAACCGGGGAGATGAAAAAGTTTGAGTGTGAGATTCGAAGATTGGATGATTTCGTCGGGAAATAGCTACTCATTATTCGAACAGATTGATAAGTTGAAAGCATTGAATCATCTTTCTCATTAGTGAAGTGGACATTTGGATCGCCGTGCGTTGTACTGGAAATTGAAGGCCTGCAGAAAGTTATCGTCATCTTACCATCATTCCCTGTAAGTAACCTAACCTTGAGTTCTCCAATTCCTCTAAAATCAAGTTTAAAGAGTCAAATACGCATATTCACGACTGTTGTTGAATGAAACGACCAATGGGCCCACTCAGGAGGAAAAACCCAATCACATGGTCATGATATTCCAGTAAATCATCATTTTCGACAATGTGCTTAAAATCATGTACGATCATGAAGCTAGACAACCCTTGAGGTCGAAGAAAATGCTCTCTTGTCACTTGCTGATAGTTCAAATTATCGTAGGTGCTGATCACCTGACCGATTGGGACGAAACGAAGAAAGCTGGGAGCCTGCTGTTCAGCCTGAAGTTGCAGATCTTGATAAATTCTCGTCATATCTGGAGAATTGGTAGGTACTTACTCAACCAAAGCTTGTAGGAAGGCAATGTACAGACCTCTCAATGATTGTCACCTGGTCACTCTATCTGTCCACAGGCAACATCTCTGGTGGCATTATCAATCGGACCTCTGGGAAATAGAAAACCTTGCGGCTAAGATCATAACTGGACGATTTAACTTTCCTTGTGCTGTGCTACAAGCTAGGGATCTTTGTAGAATATCGATTTGTTGATGATTTGGCCAGAGAATATTATAATATAATCATTTCAATAGTCTTAAGTAAAAGAAGTCTGAGATATATAGTAATCTAGTTGTGTTTGCAGGTCAGTCACGATTAAAAGTAACTTGTGGAAGGCCCTTCGCTCGAGCGACGTCGTGCCCGTATGAACCTTTCTGTCAATGGAAACCAAACCGATTTCGAAATTGAGTTTCATGTTCTAGCGGCTAATGCTGGTAAGAAAAAGTCATTCATTAGTATAGCGATATTAATCAACATTAGAGATTATTCTTCAAAAGGGCCACCCTGTATCTAAAATTGTTTGTTACGATATTATGAGCATTAAATGCATGCATCTAGTGGAATCCAGCTCTTTGTCGTTTCCCTGAAATTTGCCCTCCCCTCTAAAGGTTTCTGGCTTCTCCTAATTAAAGAGCCAGTGGCGCTCAACTTTAAAAATTAAAGGATATAGTTGTACGTAAGCCCTCACGAACCCACATGCTTAGCTAGCCGACGCAACTCGTGTGTAGCATTTAAGAAAAACAGCTACAAATTGGCGCCCAACCTTCGGGCATATTGAGGCATTGTACAACAGTAAATCTATATCCATTGCAATTATCAACATTTTGCATGTCTTGTTCATTTAAAATATAGGTATGTAGTTGTCTAGATTAAGATTTATTGGTTTTGTTATATATTGATACTCGTGCTTTTCGTTTACTAGTACGATTTTGTGAATTATTTAGTAGGTCTAGTCGAGACTTATCGGAGATCGTAGGTACCATTAGGATTTGTGAAGTTATACACGTGGGTTCGATAGTTTAAAGTATGAATCCATACAATTTAGAACTATCTCAGCTCATTTTCGAGCTTGAACGTCTAGGCCTTGGAACGGATGGAGAGCTTAATGTTCTGGCTCAGAGGCTCTCGTTAGGTCTGCTGTTAGGAAACCCTGCCAAGACAGTAGAGGTAACAAATTATGAAGAGGAGCTAGTTTACTGTAAAATGCTGCTGGATGCACAGAGGTTCGATGCTTCGTCAATTAAATCTAAAACCCGTACTGCAAGGGTGATCAAAGTAGAAACGAGAGTTCTACACATCATACATCGCCTTGAGAATGTAAAGGTATTCAAGCCAGATCTACCAGATTTACAGAAAATGATAGATGAAGCACGAGAGGTCATAAGAGTTATTGAAGCTGGAATATTAGTGCAAGCCAGCGAGAGCGAAGCGAGCGATATTGACATTCCAGGCAAGAAGAAACCCGTGCGTAAGGAAAAGCAGATTGACGTCGATGTTAGCCGTAAATATGTCCCAGTCTATAAGTGGGGTATCAAGAAGTTTGACGGCACAAGTCATGAGGGCGCACTCGACTTTCTACGAAGGGTTGAAGAAATGTCCAAGGCAAGGTGCGTCACCTTTGATGCCTTATTCCAGGAGTCTGCTGATCTGTTCGAGGGAAAAGCCCTTATATGGCATAGGGAAGCAATACAAAGGGTGACTTCATGGAACCACCTTAAGAAAGAATTCAAGATCGCGTTCAGAGTGCATGCCGCTGATGGCTATCTGAGAGACCAGATACGCAGTACTAAACAGGGAGAAGACGAGAGTATAGATCTGTTCCTCAGCATAATGGCCGACAAATATGACCGCCTCGAGCGCCAACTACCCGAACAAGACCGTTTAGAGGAAATTCTAAAAAACCTCAACAGCTTCTTGAAGGATCAACTGTATAATCAGCAAATCAACACCATTGATGAATTACGACAGGCAGCTCGCCGAGTGGAAGCTGGTAGATTGAGGATGAGTGGAGTTACATTAAAAAAATGTTTTGAACAGTCGACCAGAGTGCATGGGATCCAGGACGTATCAGCAGTTGAGTCGCCGGCACCAAGGGAACGAATGGGCCTTCGCGAAACTAACCAAAGAAGAGAAAGAAGAGATTTTCTATGTTTTAACTGCCACAAGGACGGTCATGGATTCAGGGAATGTCGCGAGGCTAGGAAGACCTTCTGTTTCCGCTGTGGCCGTGAAGGAAAAACTGCTTGGAACTGCGACCGCTGCAATAACAACGAAAAAAACGAGTAAGGGGAGGTAGTAGGATCAACCGCACTGCCTCTGTAAAGAACAAGACGGTTGGTAGAGTTCGTCCAAGTTGGGAGTTTACTTCTATGAAAAACGATATCCGGCCATATGTGAAACTTAAGATTAAGAACCGCTGGGTTACTGCCCTAATAGATACAGGTGCTGAGGTGTCTCTGGCTGGTAAACAATTTTTACCGCTCATTAATTTACTGAACTTGACGGTTATGGATTCCACTGAGAAGGTCATTCGTACAGTTGACTCGACCTTGCACACTATGTCAAGAAGGGTTGAAATTCCTATTACAGTGGGAAAAGATATCACAATATTCCCAGTGAGGATATTGGAGTCCTATGACCAGTGTCTACTTCTAGGGATGGATTTCATTACAGAATTTCAGCTGTCGATAAACTTCCGGACCCCTGATCATGCTACTTCAAACGGTAAAACGTCTCAACAAGCATGTTTGGTAAGTCGAGATGCACTCTCGCCAGAACAGTCAGGGGAAATAGAGTCGATTAAGATTAGATTGAGAAAGCTGGCTCAAATGTCTGAAGATGGTCACCTGAGAACTACTCATGTCCTCAAACATAGGATAGTCCTAGAACCAGGAACCCTTCCCATTAAGCAAAGAGTCCGCCCAGTATCAGCACCTGTGCAGCAAGCTTTGAGTGACCAACTGGATATATTGATCAGACAGGGTGTAGTGGAGCCGAGCCATTCCCCTTGGTGTTCACCATTAGTTCTGCAAACCAAGAAGGACGGGACATACAGGGCTTGCCATGATGCGAGGAGAATAAATGATGTCACGATTTCAGATGCTTACCCAGTTCCTAATATGGTGAGCATACTGGACATGTTGAAAAGCGCTAGATTTGTTAGCAGTGTTGACCTTAAATCAGCTTTCTTTCAGATAGAATTGGAAGATGAATCCAAACCCATCACAGCTTTTGCCGTGCCCGGGAGGGGACTGTACCAATTCAAAAATATGCCGTTCGGCCTAAAGAATAGTGGGGCGTCCTTCCAGAGGTTGATAGACTCTGTCATTGGCCACGACTTGCAACCTAGGGCATTCTCTTACTTGGATGATTTGGTCTTGGTCTCTGAGACATGGGAAGAGCATGTTGGACTTCTGAATGAGGTGATCGACAGACTGGAGAGGGCTAACCTTACAGTTAATTATGAAAAATGCGAGCTTTTCAAGTCAAAATTGGTATACTTAGGTTACGTGGTGGGTGAGAATGGATTGGAACCCTGTGAGGATAAAATTAGAGCAATATCGGAATTCCCCAGATTAATGACTCAGAAAGATGTTAGAAGATTCGTTGGGTTGGCCAGTTACTACCGCAGATTTGTACCCAACTTTAGTAAAATTGCTAGCCCATTGTCAAACCTGCTCCGGAAAAACCAGAAATTTGAGTGGACTTTGGACTGCGAACGAGCATTTGCAGAGTTGAAGAAACGGTTGACGTCAGCTCCAGTACTTGCAGTACCCGACTTTGCTCTCCCATTCACGGTGCAGACAGATGCGTCACTTGGTGGGTTAGGTGGAATCCTAACTCAGAAATTTCCCGAGGGTGAAAAAGTCATCGCGTATGCATCTCGGACACTCACCAATGCGGAGAAGAAGTTTAGCATTATTGAATTGGAGTGCCTGGCTGTACTATGGTCAATAAAGAAGTTCCGCCAATATATTGAAAACACTAAGTTTTCAGTTATAACCGACCAGCACTCATTAAAATGGCTAAATTCGTTGAAGGATCCATCCCCTCGCTTGGCGCGATGGGCCTTAGAACTGCAGGGCCATGACTACCAGATCGTATATAGAAAGGGGCAATTCAACAGAGCTGACGCATTGTCTCGCGCTCCCGTAGATATCAACTTGGTCTCTATTTCTGCAGATAATATACAAGACTGCTGGTATCGCAAGATGAGGGATAATATCCTCGAAGATCAAGATAAGTATCCCCTTTGGAAGGTTCTCGACGGGAAGGTGCTGAAATATGTTGCCAGCAAGGATGACCTGATCTGTTGTTGGAAGGTACTGGTTCCCCGGGAGTCGCGGGTTAAGCTGATCGAGGAGAATCATTGTCTGCCTAGCGCAGGTCACTTTGGGGTATTTAAGACTCTGAAGAGATTGGAAGCCGACTACTACTGGCCAAGAATGAGAAAGGATGTACAAAGATTTGTAGCAAAATGTGAGGTGTGTGCCGCTTTCAAGGTGCCCAACTCCAAAGCTCCTGGTCTGATGGGTAGATATGAGGTGACGAAGCCATGGGAGTTATTAGCAATTGACATTACAGGCCCATTTCCCAGCTCACCTCGGAGAAACAAGTATCTGCTGACTGTTCAGTGCGTCTTCTCTAAGTTTATCCTCGCGTTCCCTATGACAGACAGTAAGGCCTCACGTGTTGTGAAAATCATAGATGAGCAGGTGTTCGATGTGTTTGGCGTCCCCGACATGGTGATCTCAGATAATGGAACACAGTTTGTGTCCAGAGAATTCGTGAACCTGATGGAATCCCGCAAGGTAAGGCAGAAACACACTGCATTGTACCATGCACAGGCTGATCCTGTGGAGCGGGCCCACCGTGAGTTGAAGAGAATGATGGCATCATTCATGCATGGGAGAAACCACGCCAGATGGGACGAACATATTACTAGGTTTCGTATGGCGCTTAATACATCTGTTAGCCTGGCCACTGGGGTTGCCCCTGTCAGTGTTCTCTTCAGCTACAGGGTGAGATCAACCAATCTTGAGCCTGCCAGGGATGGATACGCTGGAATTTCCCCTCCAAATACGCACATGAGACATGAGGCTGAAAGGTGGAAGAGCGTGCAAAGCGAGGTCAGACAGATGTTAGATAAACAATTTAAGCGAAATAAAGAGAGATATGATTCCGGAAGGAAAGACCTGCAACTGAAGGTGGGTGATCTGGTGTGGAGAAGAAACCATACTAACTCTTCAGCCATTGATAAGCTGACAAAGAAATTGGCACCCAGATTTGTAGGCCCCAGACGAGTAAAGGCAATCCACGGCAGAGTGATATACGAGTTGGAGGGACTGGATGGCGAACCTGATGGACGCTGGCACGCCAAGGATCTATTCTTGGATCGATCCCTCCTTCCTTGGGACTCAGAGTGTGAGGAGAGCCAAGCTGATAGCTCATCTGGTAGTGAAGACCACAACCAATATTGAGAAAAATTTCCTGTCGAAAATTTTTCCTTGGGTTGGTGGGATGTTGTAACGAGAAAATTACCTAGTGTCAACGAGAGCGGCCCATCACATCGTCAGCTTGTCAGAGTTTTGTCGCATGTAGGAAGGGGAAGGTTATTCCCTGCTTCTGCTGGTTATACTTGTTGTCACAGGCAGGTTATCAATCATCCGACCATGTCGATCGGAGAAAGAAGGGATGAGCTCATATCCTTGGCAATACTTTACTCAAGTAAATCATTTAATTGAACGTCTTAATTAAATTATCCGATTAAACCATCCAACCAGGAATTTCTCTTCTATCTTGCGGCCAGGATAACGGATCATTCGCCAAGAAAGTGAAATAAAAATGGAAAATTCGACTGTGAAGAGAGACAAGTTTCGAAGCGGAAGTTGAAGAAGATGAAGAGAGAAAACCGGGGAGATGAAAAAGTTTGAGTGTGAGATTCGAAGATTGGATGATTTCGTCGGGAAATAGCTACTCATTATTCGAACAGATTGATAAGTTGAAAGCATTGAATCATCTTTCTCATTAGTGAAGTGGACATTTGGATCGCCGTGCGTTGTACTGGAAATTGAAGGCCTGCAGAAAGTTATCGTCATCTTACCATCATTCCCTGTAAGTAACCTAACCTTGAGTTCTCCAATTCCTCTAAAATCAAGTTTAAAGAGTCAAATACGCATATTCACGACTGTTGTTGAATGAAACGACCAATGGGCCCACTCAGGAGGAAAAACCCAATCACATGGTCATGATATTCCAGTAAATCATCATTTTCGACAATGTGCTTAAAATCATGTACGATCATGAAGCTAGACAACCCTTGAGGTCGAAGAAAATGCTCTCTTGTCACTTGCTGATAGTTCAAATTATCGTAGGTGCTGATCACCTGACCGATTGGGACGAAACGAAGAAAGCTGGGAGCCTGCTGTTCAGCCTGAAGTTGCAGATCTTGATAAATTCTCGTCATATCTGGAGAATTGGTAGGTACTTACTCAACCAAAGCTTGTAGGAAGGCAATGTACAGACCTCTCAATGATTGTCACCTGGTCACTCTATCTGTCCACAGGCAACATCTCTGGTGGCATTATCAATCGGACCTCTGGGAAATAGAAAACCTTGCGGCTAAGATCATAACTGGACGATTTAACTTTCCTTGTGCTGTGCTACAAGCTAGGGATCTTTGTAGAATATCGATTTGTTGATGATTTGGCCAGAGAATATTATAATATAATCATTTCAATAGTCTTAAGTAAAAGAAGTCTGAGATATATAGTAATCTAGTTGTGTTTGCAGGTCAGTCACGATTAAAAGTAACTTGTGGAAGGCCCTTCGCTCGAGCGACGTCGTGCCCGTATGAACCTTTCTGTCAATGGAAACCAAACCGATTTCGAAATTGAGTTTCATGTTCTAGCGGCTAATGCTGGTAAGAAAAAGTCATTCATTAGTATAGCGATATTAATCAACATTAGAGATTATTCTTCAAAAGGGCCACCCTGTATCTAAAATTGTTTGTTACGATATTATGAGCATTAAATGCATGCATCTAGTGGAATCCAGCTCTTTGTCGTTTCCCTGAAATTTGCCCTCCCCTCTAAAGGTTTCTGGCTTCTCCTAATTAAAGAGCCAGTGGCGCTCAACTTTAAAAATTAAAGGATATAGTTGTACGTAAGCCCTCACGAACCCACATGCTTAGCTAGCCGACGCAACTCGTGTGTAGCATTTAAGAAAAACAGCTACAGGGCCCAGAACAAGAAAGCACGCGGCCACCTAGATCCACCCCACAGGAATGCACTAACAATCATTTTAATATAATGAACTATAAGCACCCTAATTTAAGTCTTATGCTGGCTCCAAATTATGAGCTATTTATTTTATGAGTACTAGACTTCCATCATGAAAGAGGTAGATGAAGTTGCACTAGATCTCGTCCCGAAGGGGCGTGGCCTCCTAGCGGCCGGCCGTAGAACTAACTATCCACTTTTTGGGCGTGGCCTATCTTCCACGACCAAACATACTCCCCCCCCATATGACCACCGTCATATGACCTAATCCTCATCTCTAGGTAGGGGGCACAGCTTGACTACGGGCCGCTTAAGCTCCCCAGAGCTAGTCCGCACTAGAGCGACTCTGGAGATTCTATCGGTGCCAGGACATAGATCAGTAATAATACCCATGGGCCATGACAATGGAGGTCGATTGTCCTCCATGATGAGAACTACATCACCGATTTTTGGGGGCCTGTCTGGGGTATCCCATTTGGTTCTGATTTGTAGATCTAATAAGTACTCGGTACTCCACCTCTTCCAGAACTGTGAGATTATCTGATTCACAAAATTCCATTTAGGAACCAACCTAGTACTAGCAGTATGATCAATTGTGGATTCCGGCAGAGCTGTCATGGGTCGCTGGACAAGAAAGTGACCCGGCGTAAGAATGAGAATATCGTCAGGTGAACTTGATTGGAACACTAGTGGTCTACTGTTCAGGATAGATTCAACTCGAGCTATGATTGTGCTAAAGGTCTGGAAAGTGGTGGTCTGGTCCCGGAGAGTCACTCGAATTAGCCTCTTAGCTGACTTGACGGCAGCCTCCCACAGTCCACCAAAGTGAGGGGCACGGGGAGGTATGAACTTCCATTGTACGCCTCGATTGGCTAGTCGTTCAGTGATCTGCTGGGCAGTGCCTTGTGTCAAGGCCGATCTGACCTTCCTCAGCAGGTTATTTGCTCCTACGAAATTAGTCCCATTGTCCGACCATATTATGGCGGGGACGCCACGTCGAGCTATAAATCGTTCTAGGCATTGCAAAAAGGAATCAGTACTAAGGTCCATAACTGCTTCCAAGTGTATCGCTTTTGTGGACAGACAAATGAAAACGGCTAAATACATTTCAATTTTTCGTGCGCCCCTCAGGCCTGCCACTGAAACTGAAAACGGGCCGGCAAAATCGATCCCGGTCTGATTGAACGGAAAAGTTCTCTCCACTCTACCAGCGGGTAACTGGCCCATCTCTGGTTGAAAGGATCTAGGTTTGACGGAAAAGCATCTCACACAACCCGCCAAGCATTTGTTAATCACATTTCGCCCATTAACGATCCAATATCTGGTTCTTAGATGAGCTAATGTGGCTCGTGGTCCCACGTGTAAACAGCTCTCATGAGCATGCTTAATGACCAAATCAGTAAACGTGTCCTTCGATGGAATTAAGGCGGGGTGTTGAGTTTCGAAGGGGCTATCACTATGAGCTAGTCTACCTCCTACGCGGAGAATTCCATCATCAGACTTGAATATGGCAAGCTGTTTCATCAACTTGCAACTAGGACCCTTGTGATCGATAGAACTAAAGATTTCCTTGAAATGCCTGGACTGAGCGCGACGAACGAGTGACAGTTCAGCTTGCTTCAGTTCTACAGTAGTTAGGGGTTGCACATTCCTAAACAGTTGAGCCAGTGACAAATTAGCTCTGGTACTGTTTCTAGTGACTGAACGAACTGAACATTTCTGAATAAAACGTTTAACCCAAGCCGTCACTCGTTTCAATCTAATAAAGGAACTAAATTTATCCTCGATGTCCTCTGACATAGAACTGGCAGAACTTATTGGCTGATTAGCCCGAACTTCCTTGTTGACAGATTCTTGGGTCAAGTCCGGTCGAATGCGTCTAATAGGCCAGTGTGGACGCCCTAGACTTAACCACATAGGACCGTCCCACCACATTGAATTATGAACTAATTGATCCGGCAACGCTCCCCGAGAGGCAATGTCAGCCGGATTATCTTTGGAACTAACATGAAACCAACGGCTTGGTGGAAGGTTCGAAAGGGTTTTAGCGACCCTGTTCCCCACGAAAACTTTCCATAGAGGGGCGGGGTCAGCAGTAAGCCAAGAAAGCACTATCGAACTATCGGAACAGGCAATGACTCGCTCGTCAGGAACTAATGGGAACTGAGCTCTAACCTTTTTTACGGTTTTACCCAAAAGCTCAGCGGCAAGTAGTTCCAATCGGGGAATAGACTCCAATTTTAATGGAGCGATCCTGGCTCTAGATAGGACTAATCTAGTGGTAATTTGATCCCCAGATCGTGTGACATGATAAACTACAGCAGCATAGGCCTTCTCTGAAGCATCAGAAAACCCTACCAGCCATTGATCTAAATTTGACGAATTAATATGCCTTGGTAGACATAATTCACTCAGCACGTTAATTGAGCTAGCTAATTTTTGCCAATCATACGCTAGTGAGCTAGGTAAAGGATCATCCCAATCGTATTTAGCATGACAAACCTCTCTCTGAATACAACGAGCAAACACACTGGTCGGCATTATCCATCCACACGGATCATAAATGCGACCTACCTGACTTGCCAGCTCTCGTTTAGTTCGAACTAAAGGGGTCGTGGGTATCTTGAAGAAGAAGGAATCCGATTGTGGGTTCCACGCAATACCTAGCATCTTCAGAGGTTTCTCCGTGTCAACGCGCAGATCTACTGATTGAGTCAGAGGTAGACAGTGTTCCGCGGGGATGCCTGCTAAAACCCTCTGATCATTAGATGCCCATTTTCTCAGTTCTAATCCAGCAGACTGGAGCAGAGCTATTATGTCATTTCGAGCTAACATTGCAGATGGGAGGTCAGAACCTCCTCCATGTATATCGTCCACATAGGAACGTTCAAGCAAAATTTGAGCTCCAAGGGGGTGCTTTTGCTGTTCGGTTTGAGCTAGGTGTCGTAGTACCCGATTTGCCAAAAACGGGGCAGAAGTGGTACCATATGTCACTGTGCACAGGGCATAGTCCTGAAGGGGTTCTGATGGAGAGCTACGCCATACTATTCTCAACATGTCATGATCTATGGGCGGATGTTGAAATTGCCTAAACATTTGCCTAATGTCCGCGATGAACACTATTCCCAGGGATCTAAACTTCAGAACTATGTCACTGATATCAGGCTGTAGCTTAGGCCCAGCATGTAATATATCATTCAGTGAACAACCATTGGACGTCCTTTGCGAGGCGTTAAATACTACTCGAATTTTGTCTGACGAGTCACCAGGTCTAACCACTGGATGATGTGGTAAGTAGTAGTGAGCTAATTCGCGACCAGGTGGTGAAACCTTACGCATGTGACCTAAATCAAAATACTCGTCCATGAATTTTTTATAGGCTAGAGCTAATACCGGATCTTTGGAAAGTCTAGATTCCAAACGGAATAATTGGCGCATAGCTATGTGACGAGAATTTCCGAGTGAACTTCTGTCTTGAAAAAATGGCAAAGGTACAGTGTATCGCCCTTCAGGGGAGCGCTGAACCTGATCTACGAAAATACGCTCAGCTTCCATTTCTGCGGGGGTCCATGGAACTGCATCATCTACCGATTCAATTTCGAACATTTGTCGAAGTAGGTCATCGGTCTCATGAGACACAGCTGAACTATTTGAAGTGGCTATGACAGAACTAGTTTTGTGAAAATTAACCACTGATGGGACTATACTTTCATTATTTGAAGTACGCATATTTTGCGCAATGTGAAATAATGAAGATGAACACTGAACTGAACTAGTTACTGGAAATATTGAGTACAGATTTCTAATGTATTTATAATTATTTTTTAAAATCACACTATCCTCCTGTTCAGCAGAATCTGTGCAGTGCTCCTCCCTTACTGGCCCTGAGTCACCTAACCCGTCACTGGGCTCGTGAGGCTTTCGATTTCCCTTTAGTACTACAACGAGTGACTGGACAACTTCATTCAAAGCGATTTTTAAATACTCTCTATAATGGAGTCGTGGATCTACTTCTGAGCTACTGCTTCTTATTTCGTTTTTACTGACGTGAACTGATATTTGTTCACCTGGGCTAAAACGAACTGCACTATTGTTTGGTGACCCTCTCCCTCCTAGAACCAACCAACCAAATTCCGATCCTATTAACCAAGGAGATTTGCCCACTGGAAGGACGACTTTGTCGAACTGAATGACCTGCACGAATACATCCACCCCTAACAGCAGATCTATCTCCGAACGCTGATTGAAGCAGGGATCAGCGAGATTATCAGCGATTTGCTGAATGTGTGGCCATCGATCTATGGGGAAGCTACTGGATGGCAACGGGGCGACAACTCGATCCATCACGAAGGCGTTGATAGGAAGGCTACGCCCACCTTTAGTGACTATAGACAGTGACGTAACGCCCTTTAACGCCTGTACGCTCGCCCCTACTCCGGCAATTTGAGTACTAGCCGGTCTAACTCTCAATCCCGCCGATTTTGCCAATCGATAGGAAATTAAATGAATTTCCGAACCGGAATCCAACAGTGACCTTACCCTAATTCCTAAGGGTCTGATCCCGTCAGACAGATCTACTAATGCGGTAGGTATGAGACCTCTCGATTTGCTGAATTTAATACTGGACCCACTGTTATGACCTAACTGATCCGACCTATTGTGATCCCAATTGGAAGAACTACTGCTGAACGTATGAGGACGGAAGTCCACCGCTACGTTCGACTGAGGGGGCTCGCTTGGCCTACCTATGGGGCTGACGCCTGTCCTACCTAAGGGGGGAGACGTCAGCGGAGACTGCGGGAGCTTATGACCTAAATATGAACTAACTTCACATGTAGTGCAATGAACACCGGGACCTGGGTTATCACCTACATCAGCAGGTATCAGCAGTCGCCGGCGTTCGTCCATGGAAGTCCTAAGTACTGACATGCACATGTTATCGGCAGCCGAGCTACTGCAAGAACTAGAACTAGTCATCCTACCTAGGGGATCGGAAATTTCATGCAAACTCCTCAAACCCTTGCTCTGAGAGCTAGACCCATGGAAGCAATCATAATCAGAACCAGCATAAGAATCGAAAGGTGCTATATTAGCATGATTAGATCTAACATGACCAACAACCTCTGTAGAACTATTTTTTAACAAGGAACTATTAGGATAAAATGAACTAGGTAATTGAGGGAGGTTGTTGGTCTGCGAATATCAATCAGAATTACACTCCTGGGAAGAACTAGGGACCTGATGTGGCCTGACTTCCCCTGAATGTACAATTTCCCCCAAAACGCTACCAGTATTGTAGCGTGGTTCTGAACGAGATCGTGGCGCTCTGTTTTGAATTGAACTAGGCCAGGGCTTTTGGGTTTCGTGCCCACGATCTGAATTTTTCCCTTTGGCACTAATTATGGGGGACCTAGCTCTAACAGGGGAATTTTCCCTCGTCCCCGATACCTTTACTACTCCTGAAGGTCGCTGTCCTTGGTCCTGGTGTATGAGCGGGTGGTGTAGTCCTCTGCAATGGCACCTCCTTTCCGATCTACATTCTTGAAGGCGATGCCGGAATGAAAAACAATTCAAGCAGATCCGGGCTTGTTGAACAAACTCCACTCGACTCATAAGTGGTTCATTTTTGAACTGCCTGCAATGATACAGAAAATGTTCCCCAGCACAAAAATGGCATTTCATGTTTGAGTTCGGAAAAGCTGCGGCAGAACTAGTCGGCTCCTTGTCAGCTGGGTTCCGCCTTGAACTAGAGTACCGATGCGGTCCTGGGTTGCTCGTAACCGATCTAGTTGGCTGCATCCTTGCAAGTGATAACTCTCCCTCGATGAATTCTATGATGTCGGAAGCGGTAGGAACCCGATCAGGAGCTAGCGACTTGGCTCGATTAAACTTTTCAGTCACGGATGAATCAATCCTCGAGAATAAAGCCTCAAACATCAGAAATGAGGCTAGGTCCTCCGTGTCTACTTCCTCCATAGCTCTAAGCCATGATCGAGCTGCAGCCAAGTACCCTTCTAACTGAACTACTTCGAGAGATCTAATATGAGGAATACTTGTTCTGTTGGCGAATGTCTTCCTTGCGAGTCGGTATTTGCCCGAGTTTTCCGCTACCAACGCATCATACAACGATTGGTAGTCGGAGCCATCTGATTTGAAGCTAGTCAATGAACTACGAGCCTCCCCTGTGAGCTTTTCCCTGAGGGCCTGGAACTTGATTTCGTCGGGTAGGTTGGGAACTGTGTGAACCGCCCGGTCGAACAAAGATCTGAAAGCGGCAAATTTCGTTATATCTCCGTCGAATGAAGGAACGGTTGGTAGCAACAATTGCATATACTTCACTGCCTCAAAAGTGGGGAGATTCACTCGATCTATCTTGCTGACCTCCTTACTAGAGCTATCTGGTCGTACTAGCGAGAGCTGAATTATTCGATCCGCTAACTGCTCGGCCAGGGAATCCGATGTCTCTTGCGCGAATCCGGCAGTGTCGATTTCATCACTAAGCTGGTCGGCGGAACTAAGATACTTGTCTACCATCTTCAACACTTGTTCACCTCGTTCTTCCATCTTCAGAATGTGGCCTACTTTGATCGACCACGATCGAACTTTACTGTAGATCCCCTTCTGTTCATCATCGAAGAGACGTACTAATTCCGGTTCGATATGAATCACCGACATGATTAATAGTCTATCGAACGCGAACTAAAAAAGAACTAATAGCCTCGAACTAACCTCGATCGAGCCTGGAACTTCTCAGCGCTCGAATCACACAAATTCCCGGGTTTCGGCACCAAAATGTTAATTCCGCGGGAAGAATGAACTACACTGAGATGAACTAAACAATTTTCAACACTTTATTGACAGAACTAAAACGGATGATTTAAGATAAAATTTGACACAGGTTGTTTTAGTTGAGAAACGTAGCACGAAGTGAGCTAAAGATGGCGGAGACGATAAGGTGGATAAGAAGGGCCCAGAACAAGAAAGCACGCGGCCACCTAGATCCACCCCACAGGAATGCACTAACAATCATTTTAATATAATGAACTATAAGCACCCTAATTTAAGTCTTATGCTGGCTCCAAATTATGAGCTATTTATTTTATGAGTACTAGACTTCCATCATGAAAGAGGTAGATGAAGTTGCACTAGATCTCGTCCCGAAGGGGCGTGGCCTCCTAGCGGCCGGCCGTAGAACTAACTATCCACTTTTTGGGCGTGGCCTATCTTCCACGACCAAACATTGATGATGGAAAAACTCTTGTAAAAACAGGTTGTATGTTGGGTGAGTGGACTGATGAATTGGGAAAAAATAATCACATTGTAGAATGGATTAGTACTGGACCAAAGAGTTACGCTTATATAACCAATCAAGGGAAAGAAACTATTAAAATTAAAGGATTTACTTTAAATTACCAAAACGGCAAATCATTAAATAGAGAAACTATGAACAAAGTTTTAACGAAAGAAATAAACAACGTTAAGCTTAAATATAACATGATTACGCGAAATGTAAAAGATAAAACATTAGTAAACAAAGAAGTGGAAAAAGAGTTTAAATTTCTGTATGATAAACGAAATATAATTGAAAACAAAGAAACCGATATTATTGATACCTTGCCTTGGGGGTATTGAACGTAAACATTTAAGAAGCTCTATAAAATCAGTAGTAAGTGGGGACGTTGAGCACACATTCTTGTATATATAAAGAGTCTTAACTCTTTATATAAAATAACTAGCTACATCATACACTAAAGTTAATACACAGTTGATTAGAGAAAATCTGAATTTTCTGTGTATTTTCAGGCAATTTAAAGATTACACGAAAGTTATTTACTTTCAAACGATTTAATCATTCTACAAAATATAAATCATGCATATCTTTTCCTTTATATTTTTTCATACCATTATAAACGATTTTAACTTGGCCATCAACCATTTTAGTTAAATCGTTTTTAGTTAAATCGTTGTATCGAGATGGTAAATAAACAGTAAAATCGTTCTCCAAGTTGACGAGATAAGCTTTACCGTGTTTTGTTTTCTTTAATTCTCCACCGAGAATCTGGTAAGGCTTTCCCACATCCAAATCCGAGAGTTTGTGGAATGTTTGTTCAAAATTAAGTTTTTGTAATAATTCGCTTGTACTCATTTTATTATAAATGTTATTCTTTTAACTTACCCCACCAAATGAAAAAGTCACTGGTTCTGATGTTTTGTGTTAAAAAATGTGTTGTGATGTTTTGTGTTGAAAATTTTTATCAGGAATTAACAGAAAAGTATTTTTAACAGGAATTAACAGAAAAGTATTTTTAACAGGATTTAACAGAAAATAAAAAGCATCAGAGCCTCAAGTCAAAAGTAAAAACATCAGAGTCTCAAGTCGAAAGTAAAAACATCAGAGCCTCAAGTGAAAGTGTGCTCAACGTCCCCACTTACTACTTATAACAATCTATCGAATTTTTACCAAATTTATCAATTTAGAGGCGTCATAATGTCGGTTCATTATTACGTATTTGGTACCACAGCCAGAGCATGGCTCCAATACTAATGAATATAGGAGCCTGAAAATCGTTTCAATTCGTCTCATTGCTGGTATATCTATAACAATCTATCGAATTTTTACCAAATTTATCAATTTAGAGGCGTCATAATGTCGGTTCATTATTACGTATTTGGTACCACAGCTAGAGCATGTCTCCAATACTAATGAATATAGGAGCCAGAAAATCGTTTCAATTCGTCTCATTGCTGGTATATCTATAACAATCTATCGAATTTTTACCAAATTTATCAATTTAGAGGCGTCATAATGTCGGTTCATTATTACGTATTTGGTACCACAGCTAGAGCATGTCTCCAATACTAATGAATATAGGAGCCTGAAAATCGTTTCAATTCGTCTCATTGCTGGTATATCTATAACAATCTATCGAATTTTTACCAAATTTATCAATTTAGAGGCGTCATAATGTCGGTTCATTATAACGTATTTGTTACCACAGCTAGAGCATGTCTCCAATACTAATGAATATAGGAGCCTGAAAATCGTTTCAATTCGTCTCATTGCTGGTATATCTATAACAATCTATCGAATTTTTACCAAATTTATCAATTTAGAGGCGTCATAATGTCGGTTCATTATTACGTATTTGGTACCACAGCTAGAGCATGTCTCCAATACTAATGAATATAGGAGCCTGAAAATCGTTTCAATTCGTCTCATTGCTGGTATATCTATAACAATCTATCGAATTTTTACCAAATTTATCAATTTAGAGGCGTCATAATGTCGGTTCATTATTACGTATTTGGTACCACAGCTAGAGCATGTCTCCAATACTAATGAATATAGGAGCCTGAAAATCGTTTCAATTCGTCTCATTGCTGGTATATCTATAACAATCTATCGAATTTTTACCAAATTTATCAATTTAGAGGCGTCATAATGTCGGTTCATTATACGTATTTGGTACCACAGCTAGAGCATGTCTCCAATACTAATGAATATAGGAGCCTGAAAATCGTTTCAATTCGTCTCATTGCTGGTATATCTATAACAATCTATCGAATTTTTACCAAATTTATAATTTAGAGGCATAATGATGCTGGTTCATTAGTACCTATTAGGTACCACAGCTAGAGCATGTCTCCAATACTAATGAATGTAGGAGCCTGAAAATCGTTTCAATTCGTCTCATTGCTGGTATATCTATAACAATCTATCGAATTTTTACCAAATTTATGAATTTAGAGGCGTAATGATGCTGGTTCATTAGTACCTATTAGGTATCACAGCTAGAGCATGTCTCCAATACTAATGAATATAGGAGCCTGAAAATCGTTTCAATTCGTCTCATTGCTGGTATATCTATAACAATCTATCGAATTTTTACCAAATTTATGAATTTAGAGGCGTCATAATGTCGGTTCATTATTACGTATTTGGTACCACAGCTAGAGCATGTCTCCAATACTAATGAATATAGGAGCCTGAAAATCGTTTCAATTCGTCTCATTGCTGGTATATCTATAACAATCTATCGAATTTTTACCAAATTTATGAATTTAGAGGCGTAATGATGCTGGTTCATTAGTACCTATTAGGTACCACAGCTAGAGCATGTCTCCAATACTAATGAATATAGGAAGCCTGAAAATCGTTTCAATTCGTCTCATTGCTGGTATATCTATAACAATCTATCGAATTTTTACCAAATTTATCAATTTAGAGGCGTCATAATGTCGGTTCATTATTACGTATTTGGTACCACAGCTAGAGCATGTCTCCAATACTAATGAATATAGGAGCCTGAAAATCGTTTCAATTCGTCTCATTGCTGGTATATCTATAACAATCTATCGAATTTTTACCAAATTTATCAATTTAGAGGCGTCATAATGTCGGTTCATTATTACGTATTTGGTACCACAGCTAGAGCATGTCTCCAATACTAATGAATATAGGAGCCTGAAAATCGTTTCAATTCGTCTCATTGCTGGTATATCTATAACAATCTATCGAATTTTTACCAAATTTATCAATTTAGAGGCGTCATAATGTCGGTTCATTATTACGTATTTGGTACCACAGCTAGAGCATGTCTCCAATACTAATGAATATAGGAGCCTGAAAATCGTTTCAATTCGTCTCATTGCTGGTATATCTATAACAATCTATCGAATTTTTACCAAATTTATCAATTTAGAGGCGTCATAATGTCGGTTCATTATTACGTATTTGGTACCACAGCTAGAGCATGTCTCCAATACTAATGAATATAGGAGCCTGAAAATCGTTTCAATTCGTCTCATTGCTGGTATATCTATAACAATCTATCGAATTTTTACCAAATTTATCAATTTAGAGGCGTCATAATGTCGGTTCATTATTACGTATTTGGTACCACAGCTAGAGCATGTCTCCAATACTAATGAATATAGGAGCCTGAAAATCGTTTCAATTCGTCTCATTGCTGGTATATCTATAACAATCTATCGAATTTTTACCAAATTTATCAATTTAGAGGCGTCATAATGTCGGTTCATTAGTACCGTATTTGGTACCACAGCTAGAGCATGTCTCCAATACTAATGAATATAGGAGCCTGAAAATCGTTTCAATTCGTCTCATTGCTGGTATATCTATAACAATCTATCGAATTTTTACCAAATTTATCAATTTAGAGGCGTCATAATGTCGGTTCATTATTACGTATTTGGTACCACAGCTAGAGCATGTCTCCAATACTAATGAATATAGGAGCCTGAAAATCGTTTCAATTCGTCTCATTGCTGGTATATCTATAACAATCTATCGAATTTTTACCAAATTTATCAATTTAGAGGCGTCATAATGTCGGTTCATTATTACGTATTTGGTACCACAGCTAGAGCATGTCTCCAATACTAATGAATATAGGAGCCTGAAAATCGTTTCAATTCGTCTCATTGCTGGTATATCTATAACAATCTATCGAATTTTTACCAAATTTATCAATTTAGAGGCGTCATAATGTCGGTTCATTATTACGTATTTGGTACCACAGCTAGAGCATGTCTCCAATACTAATGAATATAGGAGCCTGAAAATCGTTTCAATTCGTCTCATTGCTGGTATATCTATAACAATCTATCGAATTTTTACCAAATTTATGAATTTAGAGGCGTAATGATGCTGGTTCATTAGTACCTATTAGGTACCACAGCTAGAGCATGTCTCCAATACTAATGAATAGTAGGAGCCTGAAAATCGTTTCAATTCGTCTCATTGCTGGTATATCTATAACAATCTATCGAATTTTTACCAAATTTATGAATTTAGAGGCGTCATAATGTCGGTTCATTATTACGTATTTGGTACCACAGCTAGAGCATGTCTCCAATACTAATGAATATAGGAGCCTGAAAATCGTTTCAATTCGTCTCATTGCTGGTATATCTATAACAATCTATCGAATTTTTACCAAATTTATGAATTTAGAGGCGTCATAATGTCGGTTCATTAGTACCGTATTAGGTACCACAGCTAGAGCATGTCTCCAATACTAATGAATATAGGAGCCTGAAAATCGTTTCAATTCGTCTCATTGCTGGTATATCTATAACAATCTATCGAATTTTTACCAAATTTATCAATTTAGAGGCGTCATAATGTCGGTTCATTATTACGTATTTGGTACCACAGCTAGAGCATGTCTCCAATACTAATGAATATAGGAGCCTGAAAATCGTTTCAATTCGTCTCATTGCTGGTATATCTATAACAATCTATCGAATTTTTACCAAATTTATCAATTTAGAGGCGTCATAATGTCGGTTCATTATTACGTATTTGGTACCACAGCTAGAGCATGTCTCCAATACTAATGAATATAGGAGCCTGAAAATCGTTTCAATTCGTCTCATTGCTGGTATATCTATAACAATCTATCGAATTTTTACCAAATTTATCAATTTAGAGGCGTCATAATGTCGGTTCATTATTACGTATTTGGTACCACAGCTAGAGCATGTCTCCAATACTAATGAATATAGGAGCCTGAAAATCGTTTCAATTCGTCTCATTGCTGGTATATCTATAACAATCTATCGAATTTTTACCAAATTTATCAATTTAGAGGCGTCATAATGTCTGGTTCATTATTACGTATTTAGGTACCACAGCTAGAGCATGTCTCCAATACTAATGAATATAGGAGCCTGAAAATCGTTTCAATTCGTCTCATTGCTGGTATATCTATAACAATCTATCGAATTTTTACCAAATTTATGAATTTAGAGGCCATAATGATGCCGGTTCATTATTACGTATTTGGTACCACAGCTAGATCATGTCTCCAATACTAATGAATATAGGAGCCTGAAAATCGTTTCAATTCGTCTCATTGCTGGTATATCTATAACAATCTATCGAATTTTTACCAAATTTATCAATTTAGAGGCGTCATAATGTCGGTTCATTATTACGTATTTGGTACCACAGCTAGAGCATGTCTCCAATACTAATGAATATAGGAGCCTGAAAATCGTTTCAATTCGTCTCATTGCTGGTATATCTATAACAATCTATCGAATTTTTACCAAATTTATGCAATTTAGAGGCGTCATAATGTCGGTTCATTATTACGTATTTGGTACCACAGCTAGAGCATGTCTCCAATACTAATGAATATAGGAGCCTGAAAATCGTTTCAATTCGTCTCATTGCTGGTATATCTATAACAATCTATCGAATTTTTACCAAATTTATCAATTTAGAGGCGTCATAATGTCGGTTCATTAGTACCTATTAGGTACCACAGCTAGAGCATGTCTCCAATACTAATGAATATAGGAGCCTGAAAATCGTTTCAATTCGTCTCATTGCTGGTATATCTATAACAATCTATCGAATTTTTACCAAATTATGAATTTAGAGGCGTAATAATGTCGGTTCATTAGTACCGTATTAGGTACCACAGCTAGAGCATGTCTCCAATACTAATGAATATAGGAGCCTGAAAATCGTTTCAATTCGTCTCATTGCTGGTATATCTATAACAATCTATCGAATTTTTACCAAATTTATCAATTTAGAGGCGTCATAATGTCGGTTCATTATTACGTATTTGGTACCACAGCTAGAGCATGTCTCCAATACTAATGAATATAGGAGCCTGAAAATCGTTTCAATTCGTCTCATTGCTGGTATATCTATAACAATCTATCGAATTTTTACCAAATTTATGAATTTAGAGGCGTAATGAATGCTGGTTCATTAGTACCTATTAGGTACCACAGCTAGAGCATGTCTCCAATACTAATGAATATAGGAGCCTGAAAATCGTTTCAATTCGTCTCATTGCTGGTATATCTATAACAATCTATCGAATTTTTACCAAATTTATAATTTAGAGGCGTCATAATGTCGGTTCATTATTACGTATTTGGTACCACAGCTAGAGCATGTCTCCAATACTAATGAATATAGGAGCCTGAAAATCGTTTCAATTCGTCTCATTGCTGGTATATCTATAACAATCTATCGAATTTTTACCAAATTTATCAATTTAGAGGCGTCATAATGTCGGTTCATTATTACGTATTTGGTACCACAGCTAGAGCATGTCTCCAATACTAATGAATATAGGAGCCTGAAAATCGTTTCAATTCGTCTCATTGCTGGTATATCTATAACAATCTATCGAATTTTTACCAAATTTATGAATTTAGAGGCGTCATAATGTCGGTTCATTAGTACGTATTTGGTACCACAGCTAGAGCATGTCTCCAATACTAATGAATATAGGAGCCTGAAAATCGTTTCAATTCGTCTCATTGCTGGTATATCTATAACAATCTATCGAATTTTTACCAAATTTATCAATTTAGAGGCGTAATGATGCTGGTTCATTAGTACCTATTAGGTACCACAGCTAGAGCATGTCTCCAATACTAATGAATATAGGAGCCTGAAAATCGTTTCAATTCGTCTCATTGCTGGTATATCTATAACAATCTATCGAATTTTTACCAAATTTATCAATTTAGAGGCGTCATAATGTCGGTTCATTATTACGTATTTGGTACCACAGCTAGAGCATGTCTCCAATACTAATGAATATAGGAGCCTGAAAATCGTTTCAATTCGTCTCATTGCTGGTATATCTATAACAATCTATCGAATTTTTACCAAATTTATGAATTTAGAGGCGTAATGATGCTGGTTCATTAGTACCTATTTAGGTACCACAGCTAGAGCATGTCTCCAATACTAATGAATATAGGAGCCTGAAAATCGTTTCAATTCGTCTCATTGCTGGTATATCTATAACAATCTATCGAATTTTTACCAAATTTATGAATTTAGAGGCGTCATGATGCTGGTTCATTAGTACGTATTTAGGTACCACAGCTAGAGCATGTCTCCAATACTAATGAATATAGGAGCCTGAAAATCGTTTCAATTCGTCTCATTGCTGGTATATCTATAACAATCTATCGAATTTTTACCAAATTTATCAATTTAGAGGCGTCATAATGTCGGTTCATTATTACGTATTTGGTACCACAGCTAGAGCATGTCTCCAATACTAATGAATATAGGAGCCTGAAAATCGTTTCAATTCGTCTCATTGCTGGTATATCTATAACAATCTATCGAATTTTTACCAAATTTATGAATTTAGAGGCGTAATGATTCTGGTTCATTATTACGTATTTGGTACCACAGCTAGAGCATGTCTCCAATACTAATGAATATAGGAGCCTGAAAATCGTTTCAATTCGTCTCATTGCTGGTATATCTATAACAATCTATCGAATTTTACCAAATTTATCAATTTAGAGGCGTCATAATGTCGGTTCATTATTACGTATTTGGTACCACAGCTAGAGCATGTCTCCAATACTAATGAATATAGGAGCCTGAAAATCGTTTCAATTCGTCTCATTGCTGGTATATCTATAACAATCTATCGAATTTTTACCAAATTTATCAATTTAGAGGCGTCATAATGTCGGTTCATTATTACGTATTTGGTACCACAGCTAGAGCATGTCTCCAATACTAATGAATATAGGAGCCTGAAAATCGTTTCAATTCGTCTCATTGCTGGTATATCTATAACAATCTATCGAATTTTTACCAAATTTATGAATTTAGAGGCGTAATGAATGTCTGGTTCATTATTACCGTATTTGGTACCACAGCTAGAGCATGTCTCCAATACTAATGAATATAGGAGCCTGAAAATCGTTTCAATTCGTCTCATTGCTGGTATATCTATAACAATCTATCGAATTTTTACCAAATTTATCAATTTAGAGGCGTCATAATGTCGGTTCATTATTACGTATTTGGTACCACAGCTAGAGCATGTCTCCAATACTAATGAATATAGGAGCCTGAAAATCGTTTCAATTCGTCTCATTGCTGGTATATCTATAACAATCTATCGAATTTTTACCAAATTTATGAATTTAGAGGCGTCATAATGTCGGTTCATTATTACGTATTTGGTACCACAGCTAGAGCATGTCTCCAATACTAATGAATATAGGAGCCTGAAAATCGTTTCAATTCGTCTCATTGCTGGTATATCTATAACAATCTATCGAATTTTTACCAAATTTATCAATTTAGAGGCGTCATAATGTCGGTTCATTATTACGTATTTGGTACCACAGCTAGAGCATGTCTCCAATACTAATGAATATAGGAGCCTGAAAATCGTTTCAATTCGTCTCATTGCTGGTATATCTATAACAATCTATCGAATTTTTACCAAATTTATCAATTTAGAGGCGTCATAATGTCTGGTTCATTAGTACGTATTAGGTACCACAGCTAGAGCATGTCTCCAATACTAATGAATATAGGAGCCTGAAAATCGTTTCAATTCGTCTCATTGCTGGTATATCTATAACAATCTATCGAATTTTTACCAAATTTATCAATTTAGAGGCGTCATAATGTCGGTTCATTATTACGTATTTGGTACCACAGCTAGAGCATGTCTCCAATACTAATGAATATAGGAGCCTGAAAATCGTTTCAATTCGTCTCATTGCTGGTATATCTATAACAATCTATCGAATTTTTACCAAATTTATAATTTAGAGGCGTAATGATGCTGGTTCATTAGTACCTATTAGGTACCACAGCTAGAGCATGTCTCCAATACTAATGAATATAGGAGCCTGAAAATCGTTTCAATTCGTCTCATTGCTGGTATATCTATAACAATCTATCGAATTTTTACCAAATTTATCAATTTAGAGGCGTCATAATGTCGGTTCATTATTACGTATTTGGTACCACAGCTAGAGCATGTCTCCAATACTAATGAATATAGGAGCCTGAAAATCGTTTCAATTCGTCTCATTGCTGGTATATCTATAACAATCTATCGAATTTTTACCAAATTTATCAATTTAGAGGCGTCATAATGTCGGTTCATTATTACGTATTTGGTACCACAGCTAGAGCATGTCTCCAATACTAATGAATATAGGAGCCTGAAAATCGTTTCAATTCGTCTCATTGCTGGTATATCTATAACAATCTATCGAATTTTTACCAAATTTATGAATTTAGAGGCGTAATGATGCTGGTTCATTAGTACCTATTAGGTACCACAGCTAGAGCATGTCTCCAATACTAATGAATATAGGAGCCTGAAAATCGTTCCAATTCGTCTCATTGCTGGTATATCTATAACAATCTATCGAATTTTTACCAAATTTATCAATTTAGAGGCGTCATAATGTCGGTTCATTATTACGTATTTGGTACCACAGCTAGAGCATGTCTCCAATACTAATGAATATAGGAGCCTGAAAATCGTTTCAATTCGTCCTCATTGCTGGTATATCTATAACAATCTATCGAATTTTACCAAATTTATCAATTTAGAGGCGTCATAATGTCGGTTCATTATTACTATTATGGTACCACAGCTAGAGCATGTCTCCAATACTAATGAATATAGGAGCCTGAAAATCGTTTCAATTCGTCTCATTGCTGGTATATCTATAACAATCTATCGAATTTTTACCAAATTTATCAATTTAGAGGCGTCATAATGTCGGTTCATTATTACGTATTTGGTACCACAGCTAGAGCATGTCTCCAATACTAATGAATATAGGAGCCTGAAAATCGTTTCAATTCGTCTCATTGCTGGTATATCTATAACAATCTATCGAATTTTTACCAAATTTATGAATTTAGAGGCGTAATGATGCTGGTTCATTAGTACCTATTAGGTAACCACAGCTAGAGCATGTCTCCAATACTAATGAATATAGGAGCCTGAATCGTTTCAATTCGTCTCATTGCTGGTATATCTATAACAAATCTATCGAATTTTTACCAAATTTATGAATTTAGAGGCGTAATGATGCTGGTTCATTATACGTATTTGGTACCACAGCTAGAGCATGTCTCCAATACTAATGAATATAGGAGCCTGAAAATTCGTTTCAATTCGTCTCATTGCTGGTATATCTATAACAATCTATCGAATTTTTACCAATTTAA
>WIXP02000122.1:0-17783 GCA_009739505.2 Apolygus lucorum
ACCAAATTTATCAATTAGAGGCGTCATATGTCGGTTCATTAGTTACGTATTTGTACCACAGCTAGAGCATGTCTCCAATACTAATGAATATAGGAGCCTGAAAATCGTTTCAATTCGTCTCATGCTGTATATCTATAAACAATCTATCGAATTTTTACCAATTTATCAATTAGAGGCGTCATACTGTCGGTTCATTATTACGTATTTGGTACCACAGCTAGAGCATGTCTCCAATACTAATGAATATAGGAGCCTGAAAATCGTTTCAATTCGTCTCATTGCTGGTATATCTATAACAATCTATCGAATTTTTACCAAATTTATCATTTAGAGGCGTCATAATGTCGGTTCATTATTACGTATTTGGTACCACAGCTAGAGCAGGTCTCCATACTAATGAATATAGGAGCCTGAAAATCGTTTCAAGTCGTCTCATTGCTGGTATATCTATAACAATCTATCGAATTTTACCAAATTTATCAATTAGAGGCGTCATAATGTCGGTTCATTATTACGTATTGGTACCACAGCTAGAGGCATGTCTCCAATACTAATGAATATAGGAGCCTGAAAATCGTTTCAATTCGTCTCATTGTGGTAACTATAACAATCTATCGATTTTACCAAATTTATGAATTGGAGGCGTCGTAATGATGCTGGTTCATTAGTACGTATTAGGTACCACAGCTAGAGCATGTCTCCAATACTAATGAATATAGGAGCCTGAAAATCGGTTAATTCGTCTCATTGCTGGTATATCTATAACAATCTATCGAATTTTTACCAAATTTATCAATTTAGAGGCGTCATAATGTCGGTTTCATTATTACGTTTTGGTACCACAGCTAGAGCATGTCTCCAATACTAATGAATATAGGAGCCTGAAAATCGTTTCAATTCGTCTCATTGCTGGTATATCTATAACAATCTATCGAATTTTTACCAAATTTATCAATTTAGAGGCGTCATAATGTCGGTTCATTATTACGTATTTGGTACCACAGCTAGAGCATGTCTCCAATACTAATGAATATAGGAGCCTGAAAATCGTTTCAATTCGTCTCATTGCTGGTATATCTATAACAATCTATCGATTTTTACCAAATTTATCAATTTAGAGGCGTCATAATGTCGGTTCATTATTACCTATTAGGTACCACAGCTAGAGCATGTCTCCAATACTAATAATATAGGAGCCTGAAAATCGTTTCAATTCGTCTCATTGCTGGTATATCTATAACAATTATCGATTTTTACCAAATTTATCAATTTAGAGGCGTCATAATGTCGGTTCATTATAACGTATTTGGTACCACAGCTAGAGCATGTCTCCAATACTAATGAATATAGGAGCCTGAAAATCGTTTCAATTCGTCTCATTGCTGGTATATCTATAACAATCTATCGAATTTTTACCAAATTTATCAATTTAGAGGCGTCATTGTCGGTTCATTATTACGTATTTGGTACCACAGCTAGAGCATGTCTCCAATACTAATGAATATAGGAGCCTGAAAATCGTTTCAATTCGTCTCATTGCTGTATATCTATAACAATCTATCGAATTTTTACCAAATTTATCAATTTAGAGGCGTCATAATGTCGGTTCATATACGTATTTGGTACCACAGCTAGAGCATGTCTCCAATACTAATGAATATAGGAGCCTGAAAATCGTTTCAATTCGTCTCATTGCTGGTATATCTATAACAATCTATCGAATTTTTACCAAATTTATCAATTTAGAGGCGTAATGATGCTGGTTCATTAGTACTATTGGTACCACAGCTAGAGCATGTCTCCAATACTAATGAATATAGGAGCCTGAAAATCGTTTCAATTCGTCTCATTGCTGGTATATCTATAACAATCTATCGAATTTTTACCAAATTTATCAATTTAGAGGCGTCATATGTCGGTTCATTATTACGTATTTGGTACCACAGCTAGAGCATGTCTCCAATACTAATGAATATAGGAGCCTGAAAATCGTTTCAATTCGTCTCATTGCTGGTATATCTATAACAATCTATCGAATTTTTACCAAATTTATGAATTTAGAGGCGTCATAATGTGGTTCATTATTACGTATTTGGTACCACAGCTAGAGCATGTCTCCAATACTAATGAATATAGGAGCCTGAAAATCGTTTCAATTCGTCTCATTGCTGGTATATCTATAACAATCTATCGAATTTTTACCAAATTTATCAATTTAGAGGCGTCATAATGTCGGTTCATTATTACGTATTTGGTACCACAGCTAGAGCATGTCTCCAATACTAATGAATATAGGAGCCTGAAAATCGTTTCAATTCGTCTCATTGCTGGTATATCTATAACAATCTATCGAATTTTTACCAAATTAATCAATTTAGAGGCGTCATAATGTCGTTCATTATTACTATTGGTACCACAGCTAGAGCATGTCTCCAATACTAATGAATATAGGAGCCTGAAAATCGTTTCAATTCGTCTCATTGCTGGTATATCTATAACAATCTATCGAATTTTTACCAAATTTATCAATTTAGAGGCGTCATAATGTCGGTTCATTATTACGTATTTGGTACCACAGCTAGAGCATGTCTCCAATACTAATGAATAGGAGCCTGAAAATCGTTTCAATTCGTCTCATTGCTGGTATATCTATAACAATCTATCGAATTTTTACCAAATTTATGAATTTAGAGGCGTCATAATGTCGGGTCATTAGTACCTATTGGTACCACAGCTAGAGCATGTCTCCAATACTAATGAATATAGGAGCCTGAAAATCGTTTCAATTCGTCTCATTGCTGGTATATCTATAACAATCTATCGAATTTTTACCAAATTATCAATTTAGAGGCGTCATAATGTCGGTTCATTATTACTATTGGGTACCACAGCTAGAGCATGTCTCCAATACTAATGAATATAGGAGCCTGAAAATCGTTTCAATTCGTCTCATTGCTGGTATATCTATAACAATCTATCGAATTTTTACCAAATTTATCAATTTAGAGGCGTCATAATGTCGGTTCATTATTACGTATTTGGTACCACAGCTAGAGCATGTCTCCAATACTAATGAATATAGGAGCCTGAAAATCGTTTCAATTCGTCTCATTGCTGGTATATCTATAACAATCTATCGAATTTTTACCAAATTTATCAATTTAGAGGCGTCATAATGTCGGTTCATTATTACGTATTTGGTACCACAGCTAGAGCATGTCTCCAATACTAATGAATATAGGAGCCTGAAAATCGTTTCAATTCGTCTCATTGCTGGTATATCTATAACAATCTATCGAATTTTTACCAAATTTATGAATTTAGAGGCGTCATAATGTCGGTTCATTATTACGTATTTGGTACCACAGCTAGAGCATGTCTCCAATACTAATGAATATAGGAGCCTGAAAATCGTTTCAATTCGTCTCATTGCTGGTATATCTATAACAATCTATCGATTTTTACCAAATTTATCAATTTAGAGGCGTCATAATGTCGGTTCATTATTACGTATTTGGTACCACAGCTAGAGCATGTCTCCAATACTAATGAATATAGGAGCCTGAAAATCGTTTCAATTCGTCTCATTGCTGGTATATCTATAACAATCTATCGAATTTTACCAAATTTATCAATTTAGAGGCGTCATAATGTCGGTTCATTATTACGTATTGGTACCACAGCTAGAGCATGTCTCCAATACTAATGAATATAGGAGCCTGAAAATCGTTTCAATTCGTCTCATTGCTGGTATATCTATAACAATCTATCGAATTTTTACCAAATTTATCAATTTAGAGGCGTCATAATGTCGGTTCATTATTACGTATTTGGTACCACAGCTAGAGCATGTCTCCAATACTAATGAATATAGGAGCCTGAAAATCGTTTCAATTCGTCTCATTGCTGGTATATCTATAACAATCTATCGAATTTTTACCAAATTTATGAATTTAGAGGCGTCATAATGTCGGTTCATTAGTACCTATTTGGTACCACAGCTAGAGCATGTCTCCAATACTAATGAATATAGGAGCCTGAAAATCGTTTCAATTCGTCTCATTGCTGGTATATCTATAACAATCTATCGAATTTTTACCAAATTTATCAATTTAGAGGCGTCATAATGTCGGTTCATTATTACGTATTTGGTACCACAGCTAGAGCATGTCTCCAATACTAATGAATATAGGAGCCTGAAAATCGTTTCAATTCGTCTCATTGCTGGTATATCTATAACAATCTATCGATTTTTACCAAATTTATGAATTTAGAGGCGTCATGATGTCGGTTCATTATACGTATTTGTACCACAGCTAGAGCATGTCTCCAATACTAATGAATATAGGAGCCTGAAAATCGTTTCAATTCGTCTCATTGCTGGTATATCTATAACAATCTATCGAATTTTTACCAAATTATCATTTAGAGGCGTCATAATGTCGGTTCATTATACGTATTTGGTACCACAGCTAGAGCATTGTCTCCAATACTAATGAATATAGGAGCATGGAAAATCGTTTCAATTCGTCTCATTGCTGGTATATCTATAACAATCTATCGAATTTTTACCAAATTTATCAATTTAGAGGCGTCATAATGTCGGTTCATTATTACGTATTTGGTACCACAGCTAGAGCATGTCTCCAATACTAATGAATATAGGAGCCTGAAAATCGTTTCAATTCGTCTCATTGCTGGTATATCTATAACAATCTATCGAATTTCTTACCAAATTTATCAATTTAGAGGCGTCATAATGTCGGTTCATTATTACGCTATTATGGTACCACAGCTAGAGCATGTTCTCCAATACTAATGAATATAGGAGCCTGAAAATCGTTTCAATTCGTCTCATTGCTGGTATATCTATAACAATCTATCGAATTTTTACCAAATTTATGAATTTTAGAGGCGTAATGATGCTGGTTCATTAGTACCTATTAGGTACCACAGCTAGAGCATGTCTCCAATACTAATTGAATATAGGAGCCTGAAAATCGTTTCAATTCGTCTCATTGTGGTATATCTATAACAATCTATCGAATTTTTACCAAATTTATCAATTTAGAGGCGTCATAATGTCGGTTCATTATTACGTATTTGGTACCCACAGCTACGAGCATGTCTCCAATACTATGAATATAGGAGCCTGAAAATCGTTTCAATCGTCTCATTGCTGGTATATCTATAACAATCTATGGAATTTTTACTAAATTTATGAATTTAGAGGCGTCATAATGTCGGTTCATTATTACGTATTTGGTACCAAAGCTAGAGCATGTCTCCAATACTAATTGAATATAGGAGCCTGAAAATCGTTTCAATTCGTCTCATTGCTGGTATATCTATAACAATCTATCGAATTGTTACCAAATTTATGCAATTTAGAGGCGTCATAATGTCGGTTCATATTAGTACTATTAGGTACCACAGCTAGAGCCATGTCTCCAATACTACTGAATATAGGAGCCTGAAAATCGTTTCAATTCGTCTCATTGCTGGTATATCTATAACATTATCTATCGAATTTTTTACCAAATTTATGCAATTTAGAGGCGTCATAATGCTTCGGTTCATTATTACCTATTAGGTACCACAGCTAGAGCATGTCTCCAATACTAATGAATAGGAGCCTGAAAATCGTTTCAATTCGTCTCATTGCTGGTATATCTATAACAATCTATCGAATTTTTTACCCAATTTATGAATTTAGAGGCCGTAATGATGCTGGTTCATTAGTACCTATTAGGTACCACAGCTAGAGCATGTACTCCAATACTAATGAATATAGGAGCCTGAAAATCGTTTCAATTCGTCTCATTGCCTGGTCTATCTATAACAATCTATCGAATTTTTACCAAATTTATCAATTTAGAGGCGTCATAATGTCGGTTCATTATTACGTATTTGGTACCACAGCTAGGCATGTCTCCAATACTAATGAATATAGGAGCCTGAAAATCGTTTCAATTCGTCTCATTGCTGGTATATTCTATAACAATCTATCGAATTTTTACCAAATTTATGCAATTTAGAGGCGTCATAATGTCGGTTCATTATTACGTCTTTGGTACCACAGCTAGAGCATGTCTCCAATACTAATGAATATAGGAGCCTGAAAATCGTTTCAATTCGTCTCATTGCTGGTATATCTATAACAATCTATCGAATTTTTACCAAATTATGAATTTAGAGGCCGTAATTGATGCTGGTTCATTATTACCTATTAGGTAACCACAGCTAGAGCATGTCTTCCAATACTAATGAATATAGGAGCCTGAAAATCGTTTCAATTCGTTCTCATTGCTGGTATATCTATAACAATCTATCGAATTTTTACCAAATTATCAATTAGAGGCGTCATAATGTCTGGTTCATTAGTACCGTATTAGGTACCACAGCTAGAGCATGTCTCCAATACTAATGAATGTAGGAGCCTGAAATTTTTTTCAATTCGTCTCATTGCTGGTATATCTATAACAATCTATCGAATTTTTACCAAATTTATCAATTTAGAGGCGTCATAATGTCGGTTCATTATTACGTATTTGGTACCACAGCTAGAGCATGTCTCCAATACTAATGAATATAGGAGCCTGAAAATCGTTTCAATTCGTCTCATTGCTGGTATATCTATAACAATCTATCGAATTTTACCAAATTTATCAATTTAGAGGCGTCATAATGTCGGTTCATTATTACGTATTTGGTACCACAGCTAGAGCATGTCTCCAATACTAATGAATATAGGAGCCTGAAAATCGTTTCAATTCGTCTCATTGCTGGTATATCTATAACAATCTATCGAATTTTTACCAAATTTATCAATTTAGAGGCGTCATAATGTCGGTTCATTATTACGTATTTGGTACCACAGCTAGAGCATGTCTCCAATACTAATGAATATAGGAGCCTGAAAATCGTTTCAATTCGTCTCATTGCTGGTATATCTATAACAATCTATCGAATTTTTACCAAATTTATCAATTTAGAGGCGTCATAATGTCGGTTCATTATTACGTATTTGGTACACAGCTAGAGCATGTCTCCATACCTAATGAATTAGGGAGCCTGAAAATCATTTCAATTCGTCTCATTGCTGGTATATCTATAACAATCTATCGAATTTTTACCAAATTATCAATTTAGAGGCGTCATAATGTCGGTTCATTATTACGCTATTAGGTACCACAGCTAGAGCATGTCTCCAATACTAATGAATATAGGAGCCTGAAATCGTTTTCAATTCGTCTCATTGCTGGTATATCTATAACAATCTATCGAATTTTTACCAAATTATCAATTTAGAGGCGTCATAATGCGGTTCATTATTACGTATTTGGTACACAGCTAGCAGCATGTCTCCAATACTAATGAATATAGGAGCCTGAAAATCGTTTCAATTCGTCTCATTGCTGGTATATCTATAACAATCTATCGAATTTTTACCAAATTTATGAATTTAGAGGCGTAATGATGCTGGTTCATTAGTACCTATTAGGTACCCACAGCTAGAGCATGTCTCCAATACTAATGAATATAGGAGCCTTGAAAATCGTTTTCAATTCGTCTCATTGCTGGTATATCTATAACAATCTATCGAATTTTTACCAAATTTATCAATTTAGAGGCGTCATAATGTCGGTTCATTAGTACGTATTTGGTACCACAGCTAGAGCATGTCTCCAATACTAATGAATATAGGAGCCTGAAAATCGTTTCAATTCGTCTCATTGCTGGTATATCTATAACAATCTATCGAATTTTTACCAAATTTATCAATTTAGAGGCCGTCATAACTGTCGGTTCATTATTACGTATTTGGTACCACAACTAGAGCATGTCTCCAATACTAATGAATATAGGAGCCTGAAAATCGTTTCAATTCGTTCTCATTGCTGGTATATCTATTAACAATTCTATCGAATTTTTACCAAATTTATGAATTTAGAGGCGTAATGATGCTGGTTCATTAGTACCTATTAGGTACCACAGCTAGAGCATGTCTCCAATACTAATGACATATAGGAGCATGACAATCGTTTCAATTCGTTCTCATGCTGGTATATCTATAACAATCTATCGAATTTTTACCAAATTTATCAATTTAGAGGCGTCATAATGTCGGTTCATTATTACGTATTTGGTACCACAGCTAGAGCATGTCTCCAATACTATTGAATATAGGAGCCTGAAAATCGTTTCAATTCGTCTCATTGCTGGTATATCTATAACAATCTATCGAATGTTTACCAAATTTATCAATTTAGAGGCGTCATAATGTCGGTTCATTATTACGTATTTGGTACCACAGCTAGAGCATGTCTCCAATACTAATGAATATAGGAGCCTGAAAATCGTTTCAATTCGTTTCATTGCTCGTATATCTATAACAATCTATCGAATTTTTACCAAATTTGTCAATTTATAGGCGTCATAATGTCGGTTCATCATTACGTATTTGGTACCACAGCTAGAGCATGTCTCCAATACCAATGAATATGGGAGCCTGAAAATCGTTTCAATTCGTCTCATTGCTGGTATATCTATAACAATCTATCGAATTTTTACCAAATTTATGAATTTAGAGGCGTAATGATGCTGGTTCATTAGTACCGTATTTAGGTACCACAGCTAGAGCATGTCTCCAGTACTAATGAATGTAGGAGCCTGAAAATCGTTTCAATTCGTCTCATTGCTGGTATATCTATAACAATCTATCGAATTTCTACCAAATTTATGAATTTAGAGGCGTCATAATGTCGGTTCATTATTACGTATTTGGTACCACAGCTAGAGCATGTCTCCAATACTAATGAATATAGGAGCCTGAAAATCGTTTTCAATTCGTCTCATGCTGGTATATCTATAACAATCTATCGAATTTTTACCAAATTTATCAATTTAGAGGCATTCATAATGTCGGTTCATTAGTACCTATTTGGTACCACAGCTAGAGCATGTCTCCAATACTAATGAATATAGGAGCCTGAAAATCGTTTCAATTCGTCTCATTGCTGGTATATCTATAACAATCTATCGAATTTTTACCAAATTTATCAATTTAGAGGCATCATAATGTGGGCTCCCGCCCACTGGGACGCCTCTCCAGTAGGGTGGGGCCGGGTCATCGCCACCGACCCTCTTCGGCCTGACTCGTAGGTGACGTCAACGAGAGCCAATCAAGAGGCGCCAAATCACACCTCGCGCGCCCTCCCCCCTCCGGCCGGAGAAGCGGCAAGAGCTTCTCCCCCACCATCACTGCCGCCCCCGCCAACACCACCTCACGGGAGGAGGGGGGAGAGAAGACGGAACCTCGGGTCAGGCCTGGACGACACTACTCCCCTCCCGACCACTGCGCAGTTAACTAGCCATTGAGAGCTCCGAGCCCGTGAGTTTAGTGTAACCTAGCTACCCCCCCCCCCCCCAAGCCGCCACGCTGTACTCCCTGCCTTGGACATCAGCCGCCATGGATCAAACCTCTTCACCACACAATATCGGAAGGATACCTACGGGCCCCAACGTGAGTGCACAAACTAATATTACATTTCATTCCATTGGCCAATGACTAGGAGTGACGTGTAGTCATAAGAGTAAAACTTAAACAACATTAACAATATTTCGCCACGAATCATATTTTGAGATTGAACTTTAGTAAAACTTTCCGATTGAACCTCTGATTTCTGACCATGCAATGAACTTGAACCACGAAAGATTAATTGAATGTATTGATGAATTAGGAAGCCATACTATTTGAGAACTGTTTCGTACTTACCATAATCTCGCCTTCAGCCAAACGCCACGAACTTTGAAGTGGAAGAGTTGTCCTATAGTTGAATAAAAGTGCCATTTATTTGTATTTCCGTTTACCTTTCTGTCAGAGTATACCTGGTTACCAAACTGATAGTTTGAGGCAAGTGTATCGCCACACCTCAAGGTTTTGACAAGTCCCTTCAGGACCGCCACGTAAGCCCATAAGGCAGGAACACATTTGTGTATCCAATTTGCATTTGGCCCTTCAGGCTTTTAACTTTCAGCATAAATCGCCACAAGACGCTTCAGGTCGCCACGCAATTTCGCCACGCTTTTTTCACCACGCTTTTCGCTACGCATCTTTAATTCTAAATTCTTCACAGGTAAATACCTTTCTTTATAATTTATCTGTGTTCCGACTTTTGCCTTGTTTTCTTTTCAGCCAATATTCATTTTCAAAACAACCCCCCAACAACTCGTGCGATAGCTTGGGCTGTCGAGTTCATTAACCTAGTTGGTGAGCCCGACCACCCAAGCGCCTAGATCCTCTAGGACAAAACACTAAAGATATACCTGCGAGTTGATAGCAGAGGTGAACCTTTCCCTTCACCACTGGTACCCAAGTTGCCAGGTATATCCGAAGTCAAAACTTACAAACTGGTGGCAGCTAGCGGGATCCTTGTGTGAGTTAGCCTCACACGAACCCACAAATTAAATAGTAAGGTTTTGTATCGCCACGAGTTGTTTCAAAATTTAGAGTCACAAATTCAAATTTAAATAAAGCGAAACACACAGTCTAACCAGGTATACAGTTAGGTAGGATGTGCATCCGTTTATTGTAATTATAGGAAAAGTGACGTAAACGCAGCCTCCTATCTCGATCGCCACGATCGCCACGATCGCCACAAAAATTCTTCAAAATTCCAGTAGTAACCTGTTTTTCTTCAATAAGACCGACACAGACGCAGACAGATTTTTCACCCTAGTGGTAGTAGTAAAACTCCGACACATTCACCTACACTTCTTTCTAACCAAACCGACAAAATGTCTCTTAATTTGTCGGGAGCAAGCGACCGAGGAGAAGGTACACACTCCTCCGTCGGTACCGAAGCAGTAGAAGCCATGACACAAACGATGAGGGAGATGAATATACTCCTTCAACGTTATAACACAGCCACACACGAGGGTGAACGCGGGGACTTACCACGCTCAGTATTTTTAGAACTTGAACCATGGGACCCAGACGCTTCAGGCGCACTCAGTGTAGTTTCGTTCTTTGCAAATTTTGATCTAGTGACCGCGGGCTTAACCTCTCAACAACGTTATCGAATACTGCGCACTAAAACACGCGGGATCGCGAAGCAGTTTTTGATTGACCGTGATGACGCCATGGACGTTGACAACGTCTACGAAATCGTCAGGGAGGACATGTTGCGGTGGTTCCAAAAAGAAAACCCCCAACATGCGGCCGCTTTACTCTGGACAGTAAAACGCAACGCGACGGAGACGCTTCGGCAGTTCGCTGACCGCGTGAGAGGCTTGGCGCGCTGCGCCGTGATGGAAGAAGGAGCGCGTCTGCGACGCCATGAACGAAACGATTGGGTGGAAAAGAAGACGATGGACGCTTTCATTCGAGGCGTCGGGAAGAACATGAGTGCCCTCCTAATCACAAACCGACCGAGATGCATCCAAGACGCTCTAAGCAAAGCCGAAGAACTCGAGGAAACCCTCGATGACACGACCGACTTAGAAGAAAGATGGGATCTAGCGGCCGTCACGAATGATCGTCGGTGCTACAACTGCGGTAGCCACGATCACTTCGCCGCACGATGCCCACGCAAAGATGACAACACGCAGAAATACAACCGCCACAAAGAAGAAGATCACCGCCGGGACAAACAAAATGAACCACGAAACGAGGAAAAGCCGACTCCGCGTTATCCCTGCATGTTTTGCGCCGATCGAACACACTTTCCCGTGAACTGTCCCTTTAGTCCGCATAAAACAATTTTTTGCGATTTTTGTGGAATGAGAGAGCACTTGGAACAAGATTGCTACAAGAAAAAACGCCTACTCCCCGTATCACAACCCGTGATGGCACCAGCACACACAATGGAAGTTGTACGCTACAAGAAACCCGCAGAAGAGGACCACATCCCCGCCGTGGAAGCCCCCATGTCACGCACGATGAAGATAACTGTTGGACTAGGCCCCGAAGATCGCGACATGATCGTTGATACAGGCGCCACGCTTTCGGTATTGTCTTCTCCTGTAAAAGGGATCAAACTGCTTCCGACGCGTACTGTCGCGTGGGGCGCGGACGGGATGCCGCTACACTTCGCGGGGGAACAACGCCTCGTCACGCGACTCGGTGGTTGCACTTTCGAACATACATCCCTCGTGTTCGCGAGAAAATGCGCCACACTCGATTTGCTAGGACTTGACGTATCAAGACGCGTGCCCATTACTTTTACCACGGGACCAACTATGAAATTCCATGCACCGGAGGAGAAAACACGACCATACACTCCTGTCGACCTACTCGACGAGCCGTATAGCGTGGGGGTGGTGTTGCGACCGGATTGGCGGGAAAACGGGACGCTTGGTAGTCAACAACCACATTTTGACACAAGCGCACCCATCCCTAGTACCTTTTCGGGAGCAACAGCCACTCCCCAAGTTGACGAACAAGCGACGCCTGTTCGCCACGCGCGTACTGACGCTTTGAGTACGCCGACCACGCCCGCCACAAACATCAGCGGAACCGGAAGCATGAAATTTTGGAGTAGAAATTATGGTGGCGTCACCACGCCGATAGACGCACCCGTCAATCTGTACGACCACGCATCTCGCCACGAAATCCCGAATGATAAACAGACGCCTAGAAACCCCGAAAGAGTCCCCGAAGAATCAAGAAGAGTACGTTTTAAGGACATGGTGACCGTTTATGGTGATGAAGAACCAACCACGCATGAACAAGCGACGCCAATTCGGTCCGATACAAGTTTCGAACAATCCGAAAATTTGTCGCTCGACCAATACATTGATGCAGCTGTCGAAAGGGCCATCCGAAAACTCGACGCGCCCGTCGCCACGATGATACGGAGCTTCAACGCCACGCCCGATCGACATGAAAACACGATCATCGCCACGCCGCAGCGACCCAACGATACTGTGGTGGTTACACCACACCAACATGACAACACGGTGGTCGCCACGCCAAATCGCCACGTCGCCACGGTGGTCGCCACGCCCGAAAAAATAAATACAGGTCTTGACACCCTAACGATGTTGAACGAGGAAAAGAAAATTGAAAATACACCCGACATGCGGATTGAGAAAATCGTCACGCAGCACCTCAACTCACTGATGCAAATTGAGGGAGCACACGCTGACCGAAGCCCGAAAAACGACGAAAACGTTCAAAACGATGAAAAAATGGGGTTAATTAACACCCTGCAAGATGACAAAGAAAATGAGGAATGGGAAGAGGTCCCCACTGACCAATGGGATCCGCCATTGCCCGAATTTGACACCGTTCTCAATGACAAGTTGAAACATCTGAACGAAACGGACGCAGAACCGACGAGGAATTTGTTGAATACATTCCGGGACTTATTCAAGCCACCTACGGGGGAGGGGTGCAATTTAAATGTATCCCATGAGATAATCCTTACTCAACCCACCGTTACTCAACAAAAACCTTATCCGGTTCCTCACGCCCTTAGAGAAGTTGTTGAGACGCAGCTTAAAGACATGCTCGAGTCCGGAGTAATTAGCCCGTCCACTAGTCCGTGGTGCGCGCCCGTCTTATTAGTCAAGAAGAAGACACCGCCAGGGGAAAAGCAGCTTTGGCGTTTCTGTACCGACTTCCGTCAACTTAACAAAATCACCAAAGGAGACGCATACCCCCTTCCACGACTACAAGAAACACTCGCCATGCTCGGACAGTGCAAATGGTTCTCCACGATCGATCTTATAGCTGGGTATCATCAAATTCCGGTACATGCCGACTCAAAGGAAAGAACGGCCTTCTCTGTTCTTGGAACGCCATTTCCAGTATGAAAAAATGCCCTTCGGGTTGAAGAACGCACCCGCCACGTTTCAACGCGCGATGAATGACGCGCTCGATGGTATCCTCGGAAACAATTGTCTTGTCTATCTTGACGATATAATTGTGTTTTCCGCCACGCGGGAAGAACATCTCGAGAAGCTCAATCAGGTTTTCACACGTCTATCAGAAGCTCGATTACAAGTAAACATCGCTAAATGCGACTTTCTCAAGAACGAAGTGCGATTCTTAGGACACCGCATCACCACGGACGGAATTCTCACGGAACCGGAGAAAACCAGGGCCATTAAGGAGTTTCCGATACCTACCTCAATGGTGAAATTGCAATCCTTTTGGGCCTCGCCAGTTTTTACCGGAGGTTCATTCCCAAATTTTCCGAGATCGTTGTTCCGTTGACCGAGCTGTTGAAGAAGACTAACCCCTTCGAGTGGACCGAGAGGCAACAAAGGGCGTTCGATGAACTCAAGGACAAACTGACCAGCGAACCCATCCTCGCTTACCCTGACCTGACGAAACCGTTATCCTCGCAACCGATGCATCCGGCTTCGCCTTGGGAGCGTCCTCTCACAAATTTTGATGGGAAGAGAGGCCCGTAGCTTATTGCGAGTCGCAAGTTGAACCCGGCCGAAACCAGGTACCGTGGTCACCGAACGAGAGCTTTTAGCGGGTTGTGTGGGCGGTCCGACATTTCCAAGAATACCTGCTCGGGACAAACGTTCCGAAACTTCAGACCAACCACATGGCTCTTACCGCCGCCATGCATCTTCGTGACCCGACTTCGCCGCATCGGACGCGTGGATATTACGCTAGCAGAATACGACTTCATACCCCGATATAGACCAGGCACACAAATGGGACACGCCGACGGTTTAAGTAGAGGCGACGTTGCGATGTAACCCTCGAATTTCCGCGAGAACTCATGATTGCCGCCTCAAGATTTGGACAACTGGATTCAAGCCCTCGTTCTCGATAGAAAACACGAGAATTTACGCCAACACCAACGGCGTATGGGAAACACGCGTCCATCAAGGACGGAAAACACGAATGGGTCCCACTAATTCCAACTTCACTACGAGAATGGCTAATTGGATCGCTGTCATAAGAACGAATGGGCAGGACACCCAGGAGCTGAAGTCACAGAAAAACTCGTCCGAAGACTTGGAACATGGCCCGGACTTGCGAAAGATGTTCGAGAGAATCTTCAACGTTGCGAAACCTGTGCGCGACGAAATACACCATCCGGACTTCGGAATCCCTATCCAAAAGCCGTTGCCTTCCGAACGTCCCGGACAGATCGTCGGCATAGATTTCGTCGCGCCCATCTCAAACGGAAACACGACCAAGTATATACTCACCGCCGTGGATCATTTCACGAAATACGCGGAGGCGTATATTACTTCAGATTGCACGGCTGGAACCGTCGCCCGAAATCTTGCGAACAAATATATTCGAACACACGGTGTTCCCGAAAGGTTGGTCTCGGACCGTGGTACCGCTTTTACGGCCGGATCAACACGAGAACTATGCACAAATTGGGGCATAAGACAAATTTTTACCACAGCTTACCATCCAGAAAGTAACGGAGTCTGTGAAAGATTCCACCGGACGCTAGCTAACATCTTAGCGAAAATATCCAAGAAGACGAAAGAATGGGAAAGTATGCTCCCCATTGCGCTTGCAGCATATCGCTCGACTCCGCACAAAAGCACAGGATTCAGTCCGAATTTCTTACCTTCGGTCGTGAATTGCGAATGCCCAACGAAACACTGCAGAGCTTGAAACCCGTGCCGATGAGACCACCACGATGAGAAATCTGAGGATCGCACGCGACGCCACCCACCAAAGCCTTCAAGAGGCGTGGCGGCGGCGTAGCGAAGCTATCAACTCACGACGAACTCTGAGGTCCTTCGAGGGAGGCGACGCCGTATATCTAAAGGACATGCAACCGCCACCCGGAGTTGTGAAGAAATTTTGGAGTCCATGGAGTGGTCCTTGGATAATACTGAAGAAACATTCCGACGTTACTTATGAAATTAGAGACTTACCAGATATTCGAAGACAAACTGTGCACATCAATCGTCTGAAACCAGCTTTCGTGTTGGGAGTACCTGACGAAACGTTCATCGATCCCCATGATTCCCCGTCGAATCCACGAGATGTTGCGACACCAGAACCCCTCGACACGACGTTGACACCTGAAACAAACAAAGAAGATTGGTATGAAAGTTACGGTTGGTCGACACCGGCAGCCGTGGCGCCAGCACCAGTACCTACCACCAGCTCGAAAGAACACCTCCAGGAGAGGCGTCAACCCAACATAGTACCCCTTCGGAACTGGATCGTGACATGGACGCGGATCACAATTTCGATCGCTCCACCGAACGTGAAACGGAAAGAAGTGAAATACATCATGGGACTGACGACCCTCAAACGAGCCGTGCTGATCGCCACGAGACTCCACCCGCCACACCAAACACTATGATGAGACGCCGATCGAAACGCCGATCGCAACGCCGATCGCAACGCGACAACCGCCACAAGGTGCGATGTACAGAAGAAATCAACGAAGACGGAGAGCCAATTGAATCTTCCGATGAGGAGTTTGAAGAAGCGAAGGAAGATCCACTGCCAAGAAACTTCGTGAAGAAGCTGAGGAGACACCTAGTCGTTATCCATTTAGAACAAGGCACAAACCTGTCGACTATAGGCTACTCCACTTAGGGAAAAAGACACACTGACGGACTACTAGGATACACACACAATACTGACAGACCTTCAGGTCCAAATTACACTTGGACCCTTCAGGTCACCCCATTTCACTTGGACCCTTCCGGTCACCAAATTTAACTTGGACCCTTCAGGTCGCTACACTTCGCTTTGATCCTTCTGATCGCCTAACTCTTATGGCTGCACTGTCCTACTACGGCCGTGCCTGAAAAGTTGAAGTAACCAAGTAGAATTCCTATTGAAGCAAGTCACTTTTCCTAGGCCAGGATGTCACATAGGATATTGTTTTGTTTGTTGTAGGATATGGCACATGAATCTGAAGATGAGTTAGGGCTTGACGGAGGTCCAGTAACACCAGATCCTGCCGTGGTTCTCATGCGAAGACGATGTGAGCGAGAACGAGAACACCTTAACGACCGCCCAGAAGGTTTTGTCGAGACCGCAGCACCAGTCGACGACCCCTTTCCCACCCTGGAGACGCTCGCCAATTATGTGAGATTTACCATGTGCGGAGACACCCCCGTCGCCCGCCAGACAACCGGGCGTGCGGCGCTTCAACCGGTCCTAGATGTCGCCATGTGGCTCCCGGCCTATCAACGAGTCACCCAGGAACGGAATGCCTTGCTCCGTCGGCAGAAACAGTGGCTCGAAGATAGGCGAGCTCTCATCCTGGAACGTAAACGAGGGCCATCGCAGAGGCGAAGCGGGCCAAGGCACAGGTGGACGCAGAGCCACCTGCGGCACGGACGCGGACATCTGAGGCACCCTCACAGGCACCAGCAGAGGCACCTGCGACGAGGTCTGCAGGAGCTGTGGGGGAGTTGGCCCCTTCCCCAGCTCCATCGGCGATGGTCCTCTCGTCTCGTCGAGATCTTACTCCCCGGAGCTCCCGACTGCGGCATCCCCCTTCCCTCTTCAAGCCCTCCGCCTCGAGCTCAGAGCCGGACCGGCATATTCGCGGACTCGGACTGGGACCACGATGAAGATCAAACCAGCCAAAACCACCTGAGCCGCTACCCACTCCCATCCGAGAACCCCAAGTGATCTTGCAGGCAGCAGCCCACCCCCATCAAGACCGGGGTTGAAAATCAAGATCACGAGCGAAAGAAGATCACCTGCCCCGTGTGCACAAGACCAGCACAGAAAACTGTTCAAGTTCCGCTGTCCTGCCTGCAAGGAGTTCTGGGAGCGGCTCAAGGCACTCCATCGCAAGGGTCAGCAGCTACCA
>WIXP02000123.1:0-131682 GCA_009739505.2 Apolygus lucorum
TACTTAAAGATTGGTGTTTTGAGATTAACTTCTATGCATCGGATCATCTATATTTTTAACTGTTACGTTAAATACCGCCCATCTCTACTGCTCATTACGCCTACTGGCAAGATTTGTCACTCCGTTAGGAAGGGGGGTAATGTGGCGATCAACATTCGAAGATTGGTATTATGTTCATGAAATTTGACGTAGAATCCCCATAAAAATGGGGGTTCCTATTTGAAAACGTTGCAAATTATTACACAATGGTTTATTATTTTTCTATATAGATCACTCGTCTACAAAATCACCAACCATCCAATATGAAAAAATAAAAAATAAAAAATAGAAAATAAAATCAAAAAAAAAAATAAATAAGTAAATAAAAATTCAAAAGAAAAATCAATATCACCAACCATCGATCGCAATTTGGTCAGCTCTAATTTTGAGATTAGGCCTCTTTTGCGATTCACACTCGTGTTTTGATTTTTATATATATATGTATTTCAATATAAACCCTTAAATTTTTGTAGTGAGCGAACGGTTCGTCCTACAGAGCTCCGCGTGGTCTCAAAAAATTCTTAAATTCTATACAATCTTAAATTGAAGGAAAAACAATACCTTTATATCAAAATTTTTTCAGTTAGGGCGTTTTCAAAATTTCAAAATTGATTTTGGAACCCTTAGAAGTGACCTACATCAACCAAAAGCTTTGGAGCACAACTAGACCCCAAATGGAGCCTACATACCAAATTTCATCAAAATCGGTCAGTGCTAAGTGGGGAAAGTGCCGCGTACGGCGTACGGCGGACGGACAGCCAAATTTTGGTTTATTATTTTCAATAATGAACCTTTGGAATCGACCAAGAAAAAAAAAATTTTAACACCCCCCTCAAAATTTGATGGTTTACGTTTCAAGGTACGTAGAATCCAAAAATCGAATAAAAATTTGGCCGTCCGTCCGCCGTACGCCGTATGTCGTACGCCGTACGCGGCACTTTTGCCACTTAGCATTGACCGATTTTGATGAAATTTGGTATGTAGGCTCCATTTGGGGTCTAGTTGTGCCCCGAAGCTTTTGGTTGAGGTAGGTCACTTCTAAGGGTTCCAAAATCAATTTTGAAATTTTGAAAACGCCCTAACTCAAAAAATTTCGATATAAAGGTATTGTTTTTCCTTCAATTTTGGATTCTATAGAATTTTTAGAATTTTTCGAGACCACCCGGAGCTCTGTAGGACAAACCGTTCGCTCACTACAAAAATTTAAGGGTTTATTTTGAAATATATATATATAAGTCAAAACACGAGTGTGAATCGCAAAAGTGGCCTAATCTCCGTTCAAATTAGAGCTGACCAAAATGCAATCGATGGTTGGTGATTTTGATTTTTTATTTTTTTTTTATTTTTTTTATTTATTTTATTTTTTTGATTTTTTTTTTTTTGATTTTTTTTTTAAATTGGATGGTTGGTGATTTTGTTGACGAGTGATCTATATAGAAAAATAATAAACCATTGTGTAATAATTTGCAGCGTTTTTATTCGATTTTTGGATTCTACGTACCTTGAAACGTAAACCATAAAATTTTGAGGGGGTGTTAAAATTTTTTTTTCTTGGTCGATCCAAAGGTTCATTATTGAAAATAATAAACCAAAATTATGAAGAAAAAAATGTCCACAATTAGAGAAAATAAGAGGGGTGAGCGTATTTACTGGGACACCCTGTATAAATCTCTTTGTCTGTTTATAAGTCCGTCAAAATAATGATTAATACCTACCACCTTGATAACCAGTATGTTTAGAAAGCGGAATCTTAGATAATTCCGTTTTCTCCAGGCCAACTTATCAAGAATGCACATTAAGGGGGTCTCAGTCGGTCGCGCAATCCGGGTTAGTATTTCACGAAATTACCGGCGCTCCAACTTTAAAAATAGTACCTAATTGACATTTTCAAGGATTTTCGAAATTTATTAGTGCATCAGCCTAGGGAATCGAAAACTAAAATATTGCCGCTGGAATTATGAAAAGTGAACAATAATTGCCGGCTAAAAATGGGAAAAACCGTTTATTCAGGTTTCAAACCTTGAGCGCCGGTAATTTCGGTAAATACTAACTTGGAACGTACGACCAAGAGGGGGTCTCAAGGTCTTGGCATACTATACTAGAAGTCATTCATGCGGATGACTGGGTTTATACTGTGGCGTTTGTCGTGATGTTTTCGATCCCCTTCCCCACTACTGCACACTCTCCCACAACCCCTCTGTACTAGCTCAGTCGTTGTTCTACTCCCATGATGAGCAGGAGCTTGTTAGTTGGAGTACAAGAAGCTGAGGGGCTTTAAAGTGAGGGCAGAGGGCGGTGAAGATGGAATCATCACCCCTTCAACGTCAGCACTCACCAGGAAAACTTTATGGTATTTTATATTGAAATCAGGAAATACGAAGACAAGTTTTTCAGCTATTTCCGAATGACAATGAGTTCCTTTGATAAACTGCTGAACGAGCTGGATCAATTTATCATGGTCCGTATATGTCATGGGGATGGGGCAACAGTCGCTTTACCGCCATCATGCAGCAACACTTTTTCGGTGTCGAGCGACTCAGCAGCAGTGGCCGAACGTTACCACCGCACTGTAAACCGCTCTATTGGTTTCTTTGTGCTGCCACAACAAAGTGTCGCGGTGGTAATTTACCGTCATGACAAAACGCCACAGTATAAAACCCAGCCTAAGGCCTATGATGGAATGGTGGGATAGCTTGAAGCAGTTGAGAAGGGGTTAGAGGGTGGTTGGGCAGTAGAGGGCAGTAGAGGGGGCAAGGTCGATAGATATAGATGATGATAGATAGATAAAGATAGATGATATAGATAGATAGATGGTAAAGAACTCTGACAGAGCTTCGAAAGCCATGTCTCATCCCAATGGGTAGATTGGGCTTCAGAGGGCATTGGGGCCCGCAACTACCAACACTTTCACGCCATCCGCGTGGCTCTTTGCCAACTGCGGTGCGGTGTTCGAGAGGTAGTCGCGGGACAACCCTACCCCTTTGCCGCGCCTGTCGGAGTGGAAATGAACATTTTATCATGTAGTGCAGCAGTGCCCTCGGACTCATGGTGGCCGCATTCTACATCATTATGCGGACCCCAAGCAGATAGCAGGTGCTTTGTCATCTAGCGGCTGGGATGTTGAGAGGGAGAGATTGTATCACATGCCAAGTGACCAGGGTAAGAAGCCCGACATTGTTGCCATCAAGCCCAACCAGTCTTGCATTATCCTGGAAGTCCAAGTTGTCAATGGCAGCTTGGACATGGAGCAGACTTGGCTGGCCAAGATAAGGAAATATGTCACAAATGATTTACGGCAAGCAGTGTCAGAGCTAAAAGGAGTGGCACCCAACAACATCAGGGTGATGGCTGCAACCTTGTCGTGGCGCAGTGTGTGGTGCGGGAAAAGTGCCACAGAGTTGCGCGAGTTGGGCATCTTGGTAGGTGTACTCTGTGGTATCACCACCCGTGTCCTGCTTGGCTCATATTTGAACTGGTGGTCGTTTTATAGAGGCACTTCCCTTCATCCTTCTCTCCCACCCCCACCTTCCTCATCTTCCCTTATCCCTAGGGCTGGCGTCGGGTGAGTCCTGGGCATCCTCCCCATTATATTTGATTTATTTTTATTTTTCTAATGTATGGCGTCTCCCCGCCCCCTCCCCCGTTACAAAAGACAATTTGTCTTTGAGGGGAGTTAAAAAAATTAAAAAAAAAAAAAAAATGGAGTGGGGTCCACCTCTTGAGATTTCTTCCGCATGAATTTTTGACGCCAAGTATAGGCAGCCACAGAACAGGAAATGCCTCAGGCAGGACGCTGGATTTCAAAATTGTAATATTCTTATCAAAATATTTCAAAACTGCTGGAGGTGGAGTAGGTATCTTCGTACTCTGCCTTTTAGATTTTCGAGTTTGTTATCAGTTCGTCAGTAATTCGTAAGAACCACAGTTTTCATCAATATTGTATCCGAGTACAACGATGAAATAACGTAACTGTGTCTTTTTCGTTTTCTAGCCTCATCGTCATCAGAGGAGGATTTTGAAAGTTTCCACTACCACATCATGGAGTTATTGGGAGGCATAGCAATGAACATTGCTAGCATGAGATCATTTTTGACACAAAAATTCAATACATCCTTTGAATATAATTTACAACTACGTGTTCTTGAACGGAGAGTTGACAAACAAGTTAATTTGTTCCACCGCTTATTCAGCGATTATAGTAAGTTTGATTACAAACCAAATAAGTGGATAACTAAGTTATGGAGAGTGAGGGGGGGGGGGGGATTCTTGGTTCTCCCATTTTAAAAATTCGTGTTTCATTTTACGTTTCAGTGCTTCTTGAACGATTTGGGTTCCGGTGTCTGTCTGTCTGTGTACTACAAGATATAATGGTCCGATTTCGATGACTTCCCCCATGAATTTCATTCGTGGGTGAATGCGCTGATGTGACTTAGTTGAAAAATCAAATTTCTCCACATTCATAGCCGAGGATTAGGTCAAATGAGGGTAGTTTGGAATTTCTGGTTATTGATTTCATCGGGAACACCTCGGGAATTTAATCGGGTGTGTTCATCGAGAAAATGTTTTTAAAACATATTGTTTAGTACCTAATGCATGCATTCCAGGGGACGTCCCATTGGATAAGCATTAGATCAGTTTAACCAGTTGTTAAGTGATTAAACTGTTTCACTCGATGTAATTTATTTATTAATTTAGGCAAGAAATTCTGACCCCCCCCCCCCACCATTATCCACCTTAACATTTCTAGCGGCATGGGAGCCTCGAATCTGAAGAGCATTTTAAAATCCATGATCTACGACACCCAACATGCGAATTCGAGTTCACCCCCCCCCCCACCACCTCCCCAGCGCCAACAATGGTGCCAGTCTGGCACCAAAGCGGAAATACGTCGTAACATTGAACTTTCATCTGTTAGTTTTGGTAGGCAGTCCGTCGAAGTTCACATCCGTATTCGAGGTGAAATACAAAAAAAAAAAAAAAAAAAAAAAAAAACACGAAATAAGCGGTTTATGGCATCATGGCACCATGTCCTGGCACTATGTTGGCACCACTATTAATTGGTAAATAAACGAACTCGTGAAGTTCATTTATAATTATGTTCCGCAGATCAATTTAGGATATTACAAGTAGTATTTCCGTGCAAATACAAAACTTCTCACGTACGCAGAAAAAAAATCAAAAAACGCGCGAAGCACGTCTTTTTGAAAAATTGCGGCCACCGACAGGTGGCACCAGACTTGCCCGAATCCTCCCCCCTCGCCACCCCATCACCGAACCTCACTAGTTCAAAGATAGGGAGCCACCCCTCAGTAAAGGGCTGGGAAATGGGTGGGCTCTAATATGCTAAATTGATCTGCGGAACATAATTATAAATGAACTTCACGAGTTCGTTTATTTACCAATTATGTTCCTACGATCAATTTAGGATATTACAAGTAGCTGTACAGAGACAGAAAGATCTAGGTAGGGGTGGCGACCAAACCAGACCCTTGGAAGGCCGTGAAAGAAAAATTGTAAATGGCCCTTCAGAAACGAAAAAAACCCCTCCAGTGATTACCTACAACCACTGAAAAACAGAAAAAAGAGGCAGGAAGATAGTTTTTAAAAAATCAGAGAAGCTAAGGAAAGTTGAAGATTTGAATGGTGTGACGTTGCTAGCCAATTGTGACGTAGCTAGCCAACTGTCTTTGAAGAAAGTATCCATGCACAGAGAAGAAATGAAACCCTAGGAGGACCTCTTGGATACTACAAAATACTACTCACACACGCGCGCGGTGTAGTGTGTGTGCATTTATGGCGGCCCGCCTTTTTTTCAAACGTGTGATCTCTAATTAATTTTTCTACCACGTGTTATAGTATCATTGGGCTTAAAGTTGGAGTATATAGGTTTTCAAGGGTGCTGAATCCAAATTTGAGGTCAAAAACCTGAATTTCCGACCCACCCAAATACCCAATTTAGGAACTTTGAAAGGAAATACTTCAAAATATCTACAACGTTATTGTTTATTACTGATGATAACCTAACCATCGAAATCGATTTAACTTGTAACTCATTATTTTCGTGGAATTAGACAACGTTCTACTCAACTCCGTTTTTATTAATATAAGTACTGTTGGAGCCTAAGTTGACCTTTTTAATTGAGAAGGGAAGTAAACTCAATTGGGGATTGCGGAATCTTGTCGTTGCCCGATCTTTTCCAAAGTTGAATAAAAGTCTACTGCCACCACCTTTGAGTGGTAGGGAACTATCGAAAGATGAGTAACAGAATCATGAACCCGACTGACAATTTGTGTGCTCAAGCCGATGGGGTTGAGGGTGGTTCAAATGACAAGACAGAGATACATGATATTAAAACTGTACATATTGAAACAAGGATATATGAGCTCAACTTGAATCTACTCTACACTAGGTTCACTGAAAGTGAACGTTTGAACAATAAATGTTCAGTTACTAGGAACAACAAATTAAATGCCTCTGGTTAGGTTAAATTTAGTAATTGGGGTTATGTTTGTACAAGGGTAATTCTCAGTCCTGCCTTTTGTTCGGGGATTTAGGTGTATTAAAAGGGGGATGACTCTGCACAAACTAATAATATTGACAAGGTTTTAACAGGGTCAAATTTGGTCGCTTGCAACATTCAGCCACTCCGAACCTTGCTCCGATCCTCTGGCGTGTTTGGGGTGGCAAAACTTCAAAGGAATGAGAATCAGAGAAGCAGAGTGCAGTCTGATTGCTCCATTGGGAGTTTTTCATCTTGCATCAAAGAAATGTTCGGAGTGGGGTGAGCTTTGTAAGGGAGAAGTGAGGTTTGGAGTGCTGCGATATTCGGGGCAGAAGAGCGGAACTAGGTTCGGAGCAGCTGAATGTTCCAGGTGTGGATGTGGCTTTCTACTCCCAAACACTGTGCAGACCAACTGAACAAGGGCATGAAGGTGCTGTTCCAAGGTCTGTTTCAGGCAGTGGCTCCAACTTGAATGACGATGGATTCAGGTGGAAGGGGGCAAGTGGCTTGGTTCCCCCTCTCCAAGCAATGGTGGGGGCGAGCAACAGTGGTGGGGCATTGACGGTGGCACAACTGGTGTCAATCCCTTCAATGATTGCTGTTTGGTGACACCAGCCGATAGGGGGCCCCGATGTTGCACTTGTACATGGAAGGCAACAAGGGGAGAATCTTTCTGGTTACAACGCATTTCTATAAATAGCTTTGAATTTGCATCTGTAAAACAACAGCGACGGGAAAAGCAGAAAAATGGTAGGTTCCATCTATTCTTGTGGAGACCAGTCAATTTCGTTGGGGAAAAGTCTGATTATTCTAAATTTTCTCTCGTCTTTGCGTTATTGATTAAACCAAAAAATATAATACTATTTTAAATTATTATTACAATTCACGATTAGGTACCTAATAAGATCTTTATAACAATCTATCTACATTAACTTTTGTTTTACAGGAGAAGAGCTCTCGCACTACGTAGTCAAGAAAAATACTGCAGCTTATAGAGAAATGCATAAAAGCCTGTTCCTCTTCAAGAGGCTGACATATTTCATCTCTCTTGTTGACGAAGAATGAAAAGTAGCTTAAATTCTTCAGTCGAGGTGGTTTCGGAAACATCAGTGGTTTATTTTGATGTTTGTTGTCTACACGATGGTCCAAGGTCGATGTTTTCAACCATCCATGGATGGTATAAATTCATGTGTTCCCATATTTACTGTTTAATAAATAATATCCTCGTGTACCAGTTCATTTATTACCATTAGATTTGGAAAATTACCCATGCCGGCAAGCGACTCTACGATCACAAAGCTGCACCGTAACAGTTTCAACCATAGCTTTTTCGGTTTCTGGCCAGCCCAAACACCATCGATCACCTCTTCCACACTATTCTATCATACTCTTGTATCTCCCATGACTTTCTTTCAACACTGCATCAGACTGTGACTTCTCACTGTATAGCTAAATTTAAACTTCGCTTTTAGTTCTTCCAATATGGGAAGGTTTTGGAGAAAAAATTCTCCTGGTCCCAATTTTTGAGGGTGAACGTATATTTGTGAAGAATGGCTCTGTTTGGCAAGTCAGTCCCGAGGCTGATTTTTCTTGAGCCAGGAACCCCTCAGCAGGGAAGCAGATGACTAGGCAATTGTGGAAAACTTATCTATGATTGAAAATTGTTTGGTCAAGCCTGGTTTGGATCCAGAGGACAGGAGGGGTGAGAATACTACCCCCCCCCCCCACCACTCCAACAAACATTGAATTAAAATAGAAAATTTTGAGAATGAGTAGGTACTCAAAGTTACCAAGTTGAAAAAGAACTAATTATGTTCATAAAGAGAAAAAAAAAGTGGGTGTGGCACATAGCTTCCTCGTATCCATAACCCGATTATATAGATGACCAGATGCATAGTAGTTACTCTCGAAATATCAATCTACCCTCATAGGGAACCATCTACACGCTAATCAGGACAATCCTAGAAAATTTCATCAAATTCGGATGAAAAATTAGGTGAGTGGATATGTTTTTGGATCAAAAAATACTTAGCCTCGGCTGGGATTCGAACCCGCGACCCCTGGGGGACAGTTGAAGTTACTGCTGTTACAAGGAATTTACGTTTGCGCATGCGCAGTCGCTTCTATCGGTCCGGGGATGATGATTTTCATAGGGGATCATTTACAACCTAACCCACATAAACCCTGAAAATTTCATTGAAATCGGGTGGAAAATGTGGAAGTTATGGCCATTAAAAGGAAATTCACGTTTGCGCATGCGCAGTGGCTACTATCAGTCCGAAGTTGACGATTTTCATAGGGGACCATCTAAATGCTAATCTGTAGCATCCCTGAAAATTTCATTGAAATCGGATGGAAAATGTAGAAGTTATGGCCGTTACAAGGAATTCACGTTTGCGCATGCGCAGTCGCTTCTATCAGTCCGGGGATGATGATTTTCATAGGGGACCGTCTACACACCAACCCGCACAATCCCTGAGAATTTCATAGAAATCGGACAATAACTTCGTATAGTTATGCGCGTTACAAGGAATTCATGACAGACAGACAGACAGACACGGAACCAAAATTGTTCAGAAAGGTCTAAAACGCAAAATGCGAGTGTAATACCCTAATCAATATTTAATATTTAGTAATTAGTAAATTAACCAATTGTTAAGTTTAATAATTAATTAATACTCTAAAAATTATTTTGCTCCCGGGTCTATCAAGGTAGCGGAAGCTTTGTTTTCACTTTTCAAGGTTGAAAAACGCTGCAAATCATTGCCCAAAGGTTTATTATTTTCTGTATAGATCACCCTTCTGTATAGATCCCTCCCTACCAACCATCGGTACCTACTACCTGCTAGGCCATTTTTGAAAACGTCAACCCCAACCACCAACCAAATGGAAATGAAGGGTTGAAGCACATATTGATTTTAATCAACATTTAATAAACATAATGATTATTGATCATAAAAATATTTGATGTTTTTACTCCAACGACCAAACAAAAAGATTAAAATTTGGATGTGGCACATAGCTTCCTCGTATCCATAATTCGATCGTATAGATGATCCGATGCATAGTAGTTAACCTCAAAACATCAATCTCTAAGTACCTTCCACTAACCTCATAGGGGACCATCTACACGCTAATCTGAACAATCCTGAGAAATTTCGTCGAAATCGGATGGAAAATGTAGAAGTTATGGCTGTTACAAGGATTTTACGTTTAAGCATGCGCAGAGGCTACTGTCAATTTTAAGGCCTTGATTTTCATTGGGGACCATCTACAACCTAATCCGCATAATCCCTGAAAATTTCATTGAAATCGGACAATAACTTCGTATAGTTTATTCCGGTTACAAGGATTTCATGACAGACAGACAGACACAGAACCAACGTTGTTCAGGAAGGTCCAAAACGTGGAAATTTTGATTTTGGAGAACATCTTTTTTTCAACCTTGAAAAGTGAAAACAAAGCTTCCGCTACCTTGGTAGACTCGGAAACAAAATAGTTATTTCATATTACGAATGTACTAACACGTACCTACCTACTTGTTTATAAACATACTATTTTTACTTGTTTATCTATATTCTCATATTTCTTTTGGGGTCGTGTTTCTTTGCAATTTGTATTGACCTATTTCTTTAAATGTTTTTACACTTTTTGTATTTCTTCCGATCATTCTGTAATAGTGTCCGCAACGTCACCTATATATTTTATAACCATGTTGAGAAATTCGAGTCAAACGTCATTTCAATAGTCCAACGAGAGTATTTTAGAAATATATTATTTTTCTTCCGGAACTAGTTTATGATCATTTAAACGAACTCTTGGAGATTCTGATAACACATACCTAAATTGAAAAATACGTGTTTCGGATACTATGAAAAATAATTTGATATACTATTCGAAGAATTGAAAACAGATCGCATTTGATCAGCTAGTATTGAACGGAGATTTGACCGTCGCTCATAAAATATGTCAATCACACACATAAACACTCAAATAAATAATTTTTGAAATGGGAAGGAGGAATAACAGGCATAAAATGTCCTATAGGATCAGATGAGGATCGGAGTTCTTTCCGGAAAAAAATCGTTTTGGCAAACGGAAGGAATTTTTTGTTCGATTTTTGGATTCAGCAGAGGGGGTGCAGGGGATAAGATTGGATGATCTTGCTCGTTTCGTAAGAACCATTGTTGATGAACCAAAATTAATGTACGTTTCCCGTGAGCTGAACTGATATTCATGAAATTTGGTACGATTATAAAGTATGTCCGCTGGGAGTGAATATGCCATGAAAGATAGAAAAATGAAAGATGGAGGAGTCATAATTTCGCTTACACAGCTGCAAAACAGTCCAAAATTTGATCAGAAGTCAATGAAGCCAACGCACTTGGCCGTAGTTAGCCAATATAATGTTATTGGCGAAAATAGTGAAATAAAGCTAACTGGGCAACCGCTAAGAGGGGTGGTCAACAATTGCGTTACGTTTGACACACAAGTTGAACTCGAATTGAAATTACGTGAAAATCGCTGTGTTCTGAGCTATTAGCTTTACCCAGAGAACACCACAAGATGTGTTCCGAGTTCTGATGCAAGTTGTCAGCTACGGATTTGTTGGTGTCAACTTTATCAATCTTGAAGGAACTTTGCGCTTTTCCCGTACAGGAAAGACCTCAAGAGTTGTCCAGAAACTGCACCATCGTTGGTCACCTTGGGACATTAATGAGTTTGTTGGATCCCTGATTAGGCAATGTGCTGATCATACATGTTTTGCGGGTTACTTACCCCCTTTGAACCCCCTCCCCTGTTGTAACCTCCCGATAGGTTACAATTATTATCTACGTATACCGTATTGGAGAATCCGTTGTAACCAGCAAGTCGAGTACAGGAGGCGAGCGCTTTCGATGTAAGGACATCATCTTCAGGCCATCGAGAGAGTACTATAGTTTGTCAGTCCGTCGTTCTATTTATATAGTCTGGTCACCACGTGGTCACCATGTGGTGAATGTACAATTAGCTGATAGGATTAATTTTATCTCTCCCTTTCACTTGACATGACAGACAAACAACCTTTCACCACGTGGTCTCGTTACTAGGTGGCCCCCTTTCCTTTCTGATCCTTTCACCTCCCTTTCACCCAGACTATATAAATAGAACGACGGACTGACAAACTTTAGTACTCTCTCGACGGCCTGAAGATGATGTCCTTAAATCGAAAGCTCTCGCCTCCTGTACTCGACTTGCTGGTTACGACGGATTCTCCAATGGGTACGTAGATAATAATTGTATTCTTATAAGTAGCGTAACTATCCCCATTCATTTAATCCCGATAGGTTGTATTTAATTCACTTCTCCCATCATTCAAGGGTACACAGCTCGTGTTTTTATTTCGTTTCATTAAATTCGTTTTCATATCAAGTTTCTCCTATACCTCTTATCAATAGATAATTAGTATTAAAAATAAGACTTGTGGATATGGAATGAACCACTTATCTGGTTGTTCTGAACGTGAAGTAGTTTGAGTTGAGTAGAGCTGCCACCACCTACCTAATGGTTGGATATGAGTCAAGAGACTCAAAGTAAGTTGAAGTAAGTTAAGTGATATGCTTGAGGAGCATAGAGTTGAAGTAAAGTTTGTAAATGAGTAATTGTTGTAAAAGTGAATAATAAAAGTTATGTTGCTGAAGGCTTAAATTCTTGATTAATACCCCTAGCATTGATTCTGGAGGAGATCAGTGGAAAGTCAGAAATATGAGGCGTACTTCCGTATGTAAATGCATTAAAATAAAACAACATTTCTCACTTAACATGAAAATATAAAAGGTACAATGTGTACACGGGTACAAGTGAAATTTAGTACAAGTATTAAAAGGAACAATTAAATGAATTAGAATTATGGGGAAGATTAGAAAAGGGCCATTCTCAGTCTTTCGAAAAAGCTATTGGCAGGTATAATGTTCCTGTATCGCCAGTATTTAGAGATGAAAAACACACCTAACTATATATACAGAAAATATGTAGGAAAATCCTACTGGTATGTCCTTTAGTTGCAGTGAAGTCTTGTAGTCGCAGTTGCAGTTGTTGAAGTGGAAGTTGGACGTCAGTTGGGTTCGGTGAAACCAATGTGTACACGCTCTGGATCGTGGGGGTCTGGAATTCTCCGTCAGAAGCCACGCTCTCTGCCACCATTGAATGCCACACAAGGAATGAAGATGGTGGGGAGGACGCAGGAGGGATCTAGATCCAGTGGTCATGGTGCGCATGCGCGGCGGTGGAGAGGAGCGAATGGTGGCTAAGCTGAAGGTGGCATCCTGCTGGTCGATGGTGTTGCACTCCGTGGGGTAGATTTAACAATCGCGCACGCTCTTCTGGAATGTGATGGCAATCGAATTGTAACCCAAAGTGGTGGAATCGGCTGGTCACAGATCACAAACAGATTTCAATCAATCAATCAATCAATGTATTTGCCATAACAATGAATTACAATGACAATAGTTAATTACATATAGGCACGTAATATATATTTATCAAAAAATAAACAAATTGCTGGAGTGTGAAGGGGAACCTACCTCCTGCTGCAAGCCGGGTGCCACCCGACTGGCCCCCAGCCCCACCCACCATGGCAGGCGTCCCAGTACCAGTAACCTAGAAAGAACGTGAAGAGATGTATCCAAACAAAGTGCCTACCTCGTGGCATTTCAACATTTCATGAGCATTTTTCTTCCTTTTACATAATATCCGGACCAGGGAGGTTCACTGGCCTGTTACCAGAGTACAATGCAAGCCCGTTATCGCTAGTCACCGAAAGACTCAACGTTACACCTTCTTGTAACTGTAACATATTCCAGACTTACTAGTGGCAGGGGCGGCTACTGACAGGAGCATAGGAGCATGTGCACCCCCAGCCAATTAAAAAAATTAGAAAAATTCAAAGTTCGTTCCTCTTGGTTTGATGAGTAAGTTGGCTGGTGACAGAAGACACGATCATAGGTCCTGTGCTGGTTGAATCTACGCGTGAAAACAGTGGCGGGGAGCTCCCTCTTTTCTAACCAATCAGCGGTGGTTGGAGCAACTCCTTTTCTATGCTCCGTTTTTGGGGAGGGTGACGTGTTTCAAGGGAGGTGGGCACGTGAGATGGACCAACCAGAGAGCACAAAATGTGACGTTGGGGTGCAGCATTGAAATTGTGCTCCTAGCTCTCTGGTTTCCCGGTTTCTTTATAAAATAAACAAACGAAACTGATAAGGGATTTCCGTTTTTCGTTTTCGGTCCACCGTTTTGTTCAAAGTATTGTGATTATTTAGGAGTGCTGTAGGTACCTGAATAATTGGGTGCAATACATTAAAGTAAACTATTCGCGTTTGTGGGTCATGGAAAAGTGCGGCATTCGATAAACTGGCCGCCCCTTGCCGTCTCTACCTGGACTCCAACAGACGTTAAAATTTAAAAATCGTGCAGATTCGTACCGTAAGTTTAATGTCAAATATTATAAGAAAATAGATTGGCTTTGTGGGTGTGAAGTGACTAACAAATTATTTTGCTTTGCTTGTCTACTTTGTTCTTCTAACTGAAATGAGGCTTGGGTTAAAGACGGCATAATTGATCAGGCACATCTAGCCAAAAAAATTGAAAAACGCATTGGCTGTCTCCCATAAGAACGCTCTAGTAGATTTGCGTATACTGGGCCGTCAAAATATAATGCAACAACTCGACTTGATTGTATTAAGTTGTGTGGTGTTTTCGAGCTTGCCATGCGTGGGTATGATGAGAGGGAAGATTCTTCGACTCCCGGAGTCTTGAAGGGGCTCTTTAACACCTTCAGACCGGGGCTCAAAACCCAGATTGTCCCCAGGACCTAGGAACATTTTGGAACTTCACAGCAAAACAGTCGCACTGATGAGAAGCCGGCATTTTTGCGTGATAACATGCACTGATATCCGAAACCGAAAGGTTGGGACGGTAAGGTGGGTTCATTCCGAAGCGATTGAGACCAAAAAGAGCCCTGTTGGGGGGAAAATGAACTATCCAGAGCGTTTCGAAAAATGTTCATGGATCCACCGTGGAAGCAGCTGTACCAGGCGAAGGTTTCGCGTGGATCCAGGGTGGAAGCAGCTGGTCTGAACGTGTTAATTGTTCTTCCGAGTTGGACGATGTTTTGAATCGTCACGGGCAAATATACATTTCAACTATAGCAATTAGATGGATGCATTTCTTGAGTTTAGACCTTTGATGATTAAGTATTTCAGAATTTCTGTTAACCACTAGAGAACATTTTTCGTGTCTATTGTACGTATTTAGTACCGTTTGCAATTATAAGATGAAAAAGTTACCAAGATTTATCCAATTTGCATATCGTAGATATTTCTATTTGGTAGAGAAAAGCACCTATTCTGTCCCTTCTCCATAGCTTCTCCTGATCTCTTTGCACCGGTTCTGGGGCAGGATCCGCCACTGAGTGGTGGGCAGAGGTGCTCAAACGGCTTGCAGAGTTCTGAGGCATGATTTTGGGACTTTGTTTCTACAAGTATGAGTAAAAAGACAGCCTGAATTTCAGCCCTTCAGGTCAATATTTAAGAAAAGATAAAAATCGAAGTGGATGGGTGACGTCGTTTTAGCATTTCATTAACCTTCTCTCCAGCACGTCTCTAGCTATTTTGGAGAAATACACAGGGTTCCATTTTCTTTTAGGGAATGAATGTATGGAGATGATTTTTATTCGAAATAGAACTGTACAATTGATATTCGAATTTATGCTTTGGATTACATCCAACGAAATCATAACCTGTAAACGGAGAGCCCCGGAAATATTTATACTGCCATAAAGTCTGTTCAGTTTCGTTATATTCATAACCTATAGGTAACAAACTCGACGATATCTCATATGAGATGATTTCTGGGTGTCAATTGATTATAGAGTACAGATAAACTGAATTTAGAAATGTATCATTTTGATAGCCATTGTCTTCAAATTGTCACTCAACGCCCATTTATACCCGGAAACTCCGTTTTTTTTGCAACACTCTGAATCAGGAAAGAGGTAGGTAATTATAGCTGGTCTTCAACTTTTATTATTATCTTCACAACTTTAAATCTTGTCATTCTGCCTTATTTTCAAATCAATCTATACTTATATATTAACCCTTATTGGACCATGGTGTCACTAGTATCACCGAAAACATCTTGAGAATTCCACAGCTGTCCCTACGTGTCACCAGATCAACTAGATTTAAATTGAATTTTAAAAATTAAAGGACAGAGCTGAATTTTTTGTAAGTTATTAAAAACCAATAAATGATGTTGAGAAAGTTTTGAAAATTTTTTTCATCGATTTCCTAGGAAATGTATGTCATAACTTTATTATGAGACTTCCAATGTCCCATAAAACATTCTGCTGTCCATTAAATTAAATTGCAATTTAATTTTGCTTACTCTGGTGACACTTTGGCACAGCTGTGGAGTTCCTGAGTTCGGTGACACTAGTGACACCATGGTCCAAGTAGGGTAAAACGCTTTGTCTGTTTGTTATACAGTAAACCGGAAGGGAATAGCACATTTTGTAGAAATTCGCGCAGAGCGCAACTGCACGCAGTTGAGGTTCACTTTTAAATGGCTGATCAGATTTCGATTGAAATTTTTGCAACCTGCTCAATACCCTCCTTAACGGGAAATCCTGACGTCAGAACCAAATTTTACCCGTACGTTGCCAAAAAAAAAGTGAAACATCCGAAATGATCTTTTTTTGGTCGATGTTCAAGAAACTTGGTACGTTTGATGAGCTGAAGTGCCTTCTCGGAGTATCAATTAGTTGAGTGAACGATGAAGCCTTTAACGTAATTCTATCGACTCTACAGTTCAACTTGGAGCATTAGTCTCTTGGTAATCCCTGGAAAGGATTGCAAATGAGTCAGGATTCCAAAATTGGACCATGACGGTTCCGTGTCTGTCCCAGTTCAAACCATTTTTTGGGCACAACTATGCGCGAATTAGACAGTCCCCTATGAATTTTTTCAAAATGAGACCATTTGTAGCTGACTAATCTCATCTGATAGACTAATGCCCGGACAATGATTAAAGAACAAAAACAGATAGATGTGGAACCACAGTTGCTTAGAAAGCTCTGAAATGCGAAAGGAAATTTAATCATAGGGATTCTTATCATTTCAGAAGACAAGAAAAAAACTGTAAACGTAAAGTTCTGCCTTGAGGAATTTGCAATGGTAGGTAAATATGCAATCAGTTTTACACCAATCGACTATGTCCATGTCCAATCATGTACATGTTATCCTATGAGAGGAAGTCCATGTGAGGAAACTGTCCACCCAACTTGGCAAACGTTGTTGATTTTTTTTTTTAACAGCTTCATATCTGTGCAGCAGGTCGAGACTTCCAAAATAGAGAGATTTACTTGCATTCATGAGCTTTCTGCATGATTTTGGTTCCGCGTTTGAGTTTTGGCCGTACATAACTACTCAAAATCGTGACCTGAGTACTGAGATGTTCTTTGTGCTGAGTAGCCTCGAGACGGCCCCTTATAAATTGGCCCTCTACACCCACAAACGTATTTTGAAGAGTAGTTTTGGTACTGTGGCCAAAATAATTGGCCAATGATTCCACCGAGATCTTCGATATGTACTAGGAAAAAGTGAAAAATCACTACGTCTTTCAAACAATTTTTACAATGATGAATTATGTCTTCCTGTATGAGGACCTACCTCGGCAGACGTTTACGATGAAATTTCAGGACTCTCCCCTTAATTTTCAGAAGATTGTCAAAATTTCCTACTTGCAAGTTCTGACTTGTTTCCAGGATCCCGGAAGTAAAATGGAACTATTCTGGGCCGTCGCCGCGGTCGTCTCACTCGTCAGCTCTGGAGCTCTAGGCTTTGTAACTTTAGATAAAGACTCGTATTTTGAGGCGACTGGGCTGAAAGATCTCGTGAAAATCAGAAATTACCGTAGCTTGTTGGACTATCTGGAAAAATCCGATGAAGCATATTTTTCAGTCATAATGGAGCTATCAAGTGCGTGGGCTTTGGCAATCCCAAAAGAAATAGCATTCTTGCGGAGACCAATTATTGACGCAGCAAATACCTTGGAAAATGGAAAAGACGATTATATTCGTTGCCTACACACACTTAAGGGTACGTTACCGAACTATTAGAGGTAATTTTCACTATACGACTTCTCTTGTACAATAGTGCCATAAAAGATGAATTAATAAATTTAACTTATAAAAGAGAGGACTTTCAAGTCTTACCCGAAGTGAGTTGAGTTCACAAGCTATAGTCTGGGTCATGTTCCTCAGGACGCAACATCCTACCTTGCTTCCTTGATTTAAGAGTCCTCTCCGCTTAGATCCTACCCACCAGCTTCTTCAGTTTAGGGTGTGGCCACATCCAGCTCTTCGGAGATCCGCCGTTGATAAGTCCTCCGGTATATTCAAAGACAGTGTGAAAGGCGGTATCCTCGAAGCCAGAGCTGTGAATACAGAACTCATGATTCCCTCTCAGTACAGATATAGAACAACTCGAGCCTGTGGGGAAACTGTGATAAGTAGTAATTCACCTCTGCGTGTTTCCATTCATATAAGAAACGATCTTCGGTACCTACCAGTCGTGCTGTCTACTCTCCTTGTATCTGCCAACCAGCCTTCGTGTCAATGTTGAAGCGCTTGTTCACGCTCCTGTTTCAAAACCTGGCTTTGATCCTTTCTAGTCCTTCTTCTCGCCCTGTTATTTTCAGCCACTGAAAAGGTGGATCGTTAATACTCCTGCGAGAAAAAGTTGATGCGCTCCTGATTTGCTCTCGGAAGGTAACCTTTATGTTCAACAAGATCCCAAGATACCTTATTCATGTCTTATTAGTCTCTGCATCCAACACCCACATCGACAAGATGGTGGGAATACTCTTCGAGTGAAAACTACCATTTCTGAGTTGCGTCTAGCTTGCTCCAAACGTTGTACCTCCATCCAGAAGGTCACCATTCGCATGACATCAATAGTTTGTACAGACTCTTAGTTCTGCACATCAGGATGCCAATTTCCTAATCTATGCTGATGACCTGAAGTTTTTTATCTCCTTGAGGGACCCATCTGACTGCATTCTTCTGCAGCAGTATATTGATGCCTTTTGCCAGTGGTGTCTTCTCAATGGCCTGACCCTTAACCTGGTCAAATGTGCAGTCCTCTATCTACCGAGCTCATTAACCTATTCTCCAGACATACATGATTAAGGGGTTTATGCTACCTCGGAAGACTAGTATAGTCGGCATCAACCAGGACTATCAGCTCTCATTTACTGACTGTATAGTTTGGGTGGTGGCTCGAGGATTGCGCAAACTTGGGTTCCTGAAGCGTAATATATACAAGAGAATTTACTTATGCCCCAGCATTAGTAGCCCTCTTCTGGACTCTTGTTTGGCCGATCTTTGAGTATGGATCAATCATATGGAGCCCTCAGTGCGAATACAACATCATGCAGATTGAGCGGGTCTTTAGAGCATTCCTTTGGTACCTGGCTTCCAAGCTTGACATTCCCCGCGATCAAGTAATTTATGCTGATCTCTCTCGCCGCTTCAACCTTCCGTGCAGATATTGCCTTATTTCATGGACTGCTCTCTGGGATGATTGCTTCGCCTGATCTACTGGCCCACATTGGATTCCATGTTCCCCGCCATGCATCCCGTTCAGTTTTCTCTTATTCCTCCACTAATTACCTTCTTCATCGTCACTTTTGTCGAATTTCTCGGGAGGTTAACCTTCTCTTCACGACTCTTCCCTTCAAAGATATTCTCTCCTCGCCTATTTCCACCATCAGAATTCAATTCATCGATCACCTTCACCCATTGCCTTAAAATGTACCTATCCAGTGTCTACGTGTGCTACTTTTTCTACTTTTTTTCATTACGTATGGTGCTATGTTCTTGTTATATTTAATACTACACTTTTCTATGTTGTAATTGGGCTCGTCCAGTTTCTTTCACAATAAACAAATAGACTCTACTTTTCTAGTCAAGATAGTCTGTAGCAATATCATCAGCATACCCTAATTGATCCCTGAGTAGCACCTACTGTTACCCACCTATCCCGCTGACCTTATGATGTGTCATAAAGTAGGTTGCTTTTATTTAAAGTACCTAATTTTCCATTACCTTAATAATATAATTTCGAAACCTGAAAGGATCTCTCAAGGGGTTCTAGCTTGTCCTTCCAGCCGTGTTGAACGCGCTTTTGACACTTACTCAGCCACTTTCGCTGCTACTGCATCAATTGTTGAGTCCAACCAGCCTCTATTGCCGCAGAAGTCTGCGCAGCCGTCATAACACTTGCCCGCAGTTTCCACCCTCCAATGATGAAGGACCCCCCCCCCTCTGTTTCTCCCTCTCCTTTGTCCAGAAGGGTCAATGTTGCCCGCACCGATTGGTTTCAGAATATTCCTTCTCTAAGGCATGTGTTGTACTACAGGGTGAGCCACAGAAACTTACTTATTTGAAAGGTCAATTAAAAAAAAAAAGTAAAGCAGATATCGTTATATTTTCATTTTAATTTTAAAGGACAACTCTTAAATTTTTTTTCATATGGGTTTAAAAATCATATCCATAAAATGATGGCCCCTATTGTTTAAACATTGGTTCAAACGATTTTTAAAGTTTCTCTCCACTCTGATCAGCATATCGACGGGTACTTTGGCAATGGCGGCGCGAATGTTGTTTTTTAGGTGTTCTAGGGTTCGTGGACGATCGTTATAAACAGTTGACTTTAAGTAGCCCCATAAAAAAAAATTCCAGAAATGTGAAAATGGGTCTCATCGCTGAAGAAAACGATTGCGTCATGGGGCAGGTTTTTGAGCAGTGCTTCACATGCAATGTGGCGGGCGATTAAATCCCTTTCGCTCAATTCCTGCACTACAGCCAATTTATAGGGATGAAATTGAAGATCATCGTGGGGAATCCGTCTAACAGTTGTGCCTGGAATCCCCAGATCAGCTGCCTGTTTGCAAGACAAACGACGGGGGGAGCGCAAAACCGACAGCCTCACTCTCTCAACATTTTCTGGGGTTCTGGAGGTCCAGTTAGGTTTCTAGCAACACTTCCAGTCTCCCGAAATTTGGTAGCCCAAGTTAGAATCGAATTTCGACCAGGAACCGCTCCATAAGGACGAATATCGAAGCGCGCACGGAAGGCTCGTTGGGTCGCAATAACTGACTGATCATTGGAAAAAAAGGTTTCTAGGGCAAACGCCCGCTGCTCTCTCATCCAAAGCATGGTGGCAACTAACCATACAGGTAACAAAACTTTAGGAGCTCCGCCTTCGAATGGGCCATTGTCCCCCCTTCTACAACCCCACCAGGCCGAACGGCGATTTTTTCTAATAAGTAAGTTTCCGCGGCTCACCCTGGCTTCCCTACTCACAAGAGTAGACGGAAGCAATACTGTTCTACAATTTTGAGAACGTCTGTAAGTATGCCAACTGGTCCTGGTGCTTTTAGGTTTTTCGTGGTTCATACAGCTTTTTTTCATTCTTCCTTTTTGAATAAAAGAAATTCTGTGACTTCTCCTTCGTACTGCCTCTCTTCTCTATCATCTTCTCCTTTCCCTCCGGTGCCATATTCTTTTCTTCTCTTTTTTTATCTACTATTTTATAGCCACGTCCACGAGAATATTCATTGACTTCATCAATGATTTGCTTCCAGCAACTGTTTTTGCAAGCAGCTTCATCTTCGCCCGAAGAAGAACAAAAAGTTGTCTTGACTGGTAACTGAAGGGTGCTTTTGATGCGACAGGCAGTAAAATCGCATCTATGTATCATAGTAAAATTGAATTTTCGTAACAGAACCAACAAAGTATAAATAATATAGTAAATTATGTGACTTAGAACCCAGATAAGATAACAAAGTTCTTATGTAATACCTTATGTAGTATTCTTAATTATTAATTAATCTTAAATTATTAATATTCTTAATATTCTGTAATATTCTTAATATTCTCAAAGTTCTTATGCAATTATGTAATATTGCAATTTACCACGAAATATGTTAGGTAATGGTAATTAAGTCAAAAGTGTTTAGCAAAAACTACACAATTGAAGCAAGACTCGTCATTATGTCTGTTCTTGCATTTTTCCATTGTTGCACTGTACAAATTGTTTTTTCTGTGCCAAAGAAATAAATATTTACCAAGTATTTATCTACAACAGCTTCACCAAAATCAACTAAAAAAATCCGCCCGAAAGAAAGGAAGTTTTGGAAAACTGTTACCGAGGTTGGATTCGAAATGTACCAAGAACACGGTGTTGTAGAAAAGAAGGTCAACCCGGACGTTTTTCCGCTGTTGAAATACAACCAATTCCGTAAGTTGATACCATATCTACTTTCGAATTTTACCCAGGGATCAGAGTAGTCCATGAAAACGACTGATGTATCAAAATATCCAACGTGTCAAAATGTCCATCGTATCAAGATGGCCAACTTATCAAAATGATGTGGTTATCAAAATCTCCAAGGTATCGAAATGTCCAACGTATCAAAATCTCCGATGTATGAAAATATCAAACCAATCGAAATATCCAGTGTGTCAAAATATCCCATCTACCCAAATTTCAAATTTATCAAAATATCCAATGTATCAATACATCCAACGAGTCAAACTGACTAAGGTATCAAAATCTGCAACGTACCAAAAGGATCAACGTATCCTATGCCTCTAAATATCCCATATATCCAAATGTCAAACCTATCAAAACATCCAATGAATCATCATGCCCAACGTATCAGAGAGAGAGACAGATAATCTCATGACTGAAAACTTTGATTCTATCCTTACAAAAATGAAATCAAGTCAAATAAAATAAATTATAGCAATTTGTATGGCAATGACGTACTATTTTACAGCAGACCGGTTTTGAGGTTATAAAACATCTTTTCATTATGCCTTTTTCCACTGTCTCAGGACTCTTCTGTTCTACAGAGTGTAAGCCTAACTGGTCTGCCATACGGTACCAGTCGATTCTACAACTAATTTGCAACAAAAAATGTCCCTTAGCAATTTTTTTAAACCCTTCGTTTTCGAGTTATTTTAACTTTAAACTTTTTTTTCGTGATTTTGACCTTATGTCATTAAATTGGTCATAACTCCGTTAATTAGCTGTGTAAATTACAATTTGAGGATACCGTAGGAAAGAGCATTAAATTTCCTATCGGATAGATGCCTTAAATTTTTTTTGAGTCAGGGTTTGAGACATAAAAACGTTCTCTAAAAAGAGTATTTTACGTAATTCTGGAAACCTCGCATTCTTTCAATCTCAAATTGAACTACGAGAACCCATACTTTTTCAAGATGCAAGAACAGTGAAAACTGCGCGAAATCGGCGCTCCGCCTAGTCGATCTGAGTGGCCGGACGACAGAAGTGGGTGGGCGGGCGCCGCAGTAGACCGCGAGGCCTCCGGAGACAGGAGGCCAGAGCGCTGATTTCGTTGAAAAAATGCACGTTTTTTCGCGTTCAAACACAAATTTCTCCCCTAAATTCGGTTGTAGAATATGTTTTGATTATACGGATGGAAAGCTGAAATTCTGGCGCAGTTTTCACTGTTCTTGCATCTTGAAAAAGTATGGGTTCTCGTAGTTCAATTTGAGATTGAAAAAATGCGATGTTTCCAAAATTACGTAAAATTCTCTTTTTAGAGGACGTTTTCATGTCTCAAAGCTTGACTCAAAAAAAAGTTAAGGTATCTATCCGATAGGAAATTTAATGCTCATTCCAACGGTATCCTCAAATTGTAATTTACACAGCTAATCAACGGAGTTATGACCAATTTAATGACATAAGGTTAAAATCACGGAAAAAAAGTTTAAAGTTAAAATAATTCGAAAACAAAGGGTTTAAAAAAATCGCTAAGGGACATTTTTTGTTGCAAATTAGTTGTAGAATCGACTCGTACCGTATGGCAGACCAGTTAGGCTTACACCCTGTATACTCCATTTTTCAAACAGTTTTGTCAATCCAATAAAATATTCAGTTTTCTCCTCCAGAAGTAATGAATGACTCATCACCCTCAATTCTTCGATACGTTTCTGAAAACGTTTGAAGTTCAACTCAAAATGGGAAGGGGAGCAAACTTGAATCTATTTTTCTACGACCCTGAAAAAAAGAACTTGTTGGCACCCAGCACCCATATTTCGTTGAAAAACATAAAAACACATGTCGCCTTCAAATCAGTAAAAAACGAGAGGGAAAAAAATTTAGTCTCATTTTTGGTTCCAAAATTACAAATAATAGTTGAAAATACTTTAGTTTTTATTCGCAACTTCGAAAATAACTTTTAGAACTAAATTAGTTCTAGCTTCAACAGTTGCAATTAAAACTAATTTATTTCCAAAAGTTAGTTTCGAGAGTCGAACTGAAACTACTTAATAGTTTCATAATAATCTAATTATGATTAATAATAATTTCATACTCTGGTCAGCAGTGACCGCGGTCGCTGCGGCACGCGTCCTTAATGGGGTCTCAGTCAGTCGCCTTTCGTTCCTAGTATTTCGCGAAATTGAAGGGGCAAAAATTGAAAAGTTGTACCTAAATTTGAAATGTTGAAGGATTTTAGAAATTCATTAGTGTAGGCCCTAGTGAATTAAAAAAACTGAAATATTGCCGCCGGAATCATCAAAATCGAACAATAATTGCCAAAAGAAAAATGGAAAAAATTACTGAATAAACGGGTTTTTCCATGTTTTTCCCATATTTATCTGGCAATTATTGTTCGATTTTGATGATGTTATGTCAGCATTTAGTCGAGCGAAGGCGATGGTCTTCTCGATGGCTTGAGGTTTTCTATTGAACCCTACTTGACAAGGATGAAGGATGGAGAATCTCCATCTGATGCACTTTCTGCCCGGTGCGTTTCAGGAGTGCACGAAGATTTAGCTTAGCCGCATTCCTCGGCGCAATAGCCACAGACCGGAGGGAGGCGGTACATTTACCTATCTAGTTGAGGAAGACAACTCCTAGGTGAAATGGGAACGGAGGCCGGCGCAGTGAGCTACCGATACCTCCGAGGAACTTGGGCTTCCAAGAGATGACGAATGAGAGCGAGAAATGATCAAGTTGAATTGTTGTAGTAGAATGCATGAAGGTGAAACCCTGAGTCCTCCTTTTATATTACTTTAACAAGGTGAAGAGAGAGTGGAGGAGGGTGACGTCAGATGACGTGTTTTACCCCTGTACCTCACTCTACCTACCTGGCACGATGAGTCACTCAGGGGTTCCCCTTGTGTCCTTTATTGGAGAACTAACATATACGAGTAAATGGGACATTACAGATGATTCTGGAGGCAATCTTTCACTTTTTTCAATTCTCAAGGCCCATGCACTAAAGAATTTCTAAAATCCTTGAAAATTTCAAGTTTAGCTACATTTTATTGGAAAAACATAACTGAATTAACGGTTTTTCCCATTTTTCTCTGGCAATTATTGTAAGATTTTGATGATTCCGGCGGCAGTATTTCAGTTTTTCAATTCCCTAGGGCCGTGCACTAATAAATTTCTACAATCCTTTAAAATTTAACATTTAGGTACCTACAACTTTTTACGTTTTTGCGCTTTCAATCTCAAGAAATACTGACCCGGAACGAGGAACGACTGGCGACCGACTGAGACTACTGCTACTGCGGGGAGGTCGTGTGTTCGAGTCTCGCGGGAGTGTGTTGTCGTGCGTCCCGGGCTCAGTCCTCTCTGTTGAGGCTAATGGGAAGCCATGAGCGAAATCATCAGAACAAATTCCGATCTTCCCTTAGGAAGACAGCTGATGACATCCGCGACCCCTGGAATGGCAGTCGGACGAAAATCCAACCTGAAATGGTTGCTTACTTCACTACTACTACTACTACTACTACTACTACTTATTCTATCAAGTCAATGTGCCAAAACATACCCATGTTTACTTTTCCAGCAACACCCAGTCCAGAAGAAAGTTTCGCATTTTTTCATTATCAGATTGTCGATTTATTGGAAAACATGGTGTTGAACGTCAAGAACACGAGATCGTATATATTGAAGACATCGAAAATACTTGGTGCAAAATGTGATCGTGATGATTTGGGACGTATTTCGAACGAGCTCAAGGTTTTAGTTCAAGATTTGTACGACACTTATACCGAACACGGTAAGTTCAGTAAGAAAGTAAAAATGTGATTGAATAATACACCCTCTTAAGTACCTATAGGTGATTAGGTTATCAATGTATCACACCATCGTTTTTTAGTAATTTTCGAAGAAAAGAAGGTAAAATGGCCTAAAAGAATTTTGTACGGACACTTTTGATTTTTTTTTTCACTGATATCCGTTTTGGAAAATTACAAAACCATTCCTGGGGCTTGAAATGTGTTATAAATAACATTCCTTTTTGTTAACCAACAATTGTAACTGTAAACAACAATTAGCTGTCAACATTTTCCCAACAATTGAAGAAATTTACATCTTAATCATTATTTGATATACAGTATTTTTGGTGCCAACGAATAAAATCTGATAAGCTGACCACACGAGAAATGAAAAACTCATTAGACATGAAAATTATTAGACAGTGGTTTATCATTTTACTGTACAGGGTGTCACGATTAAGGTCGAACCACAGGCCAGGGTTCGATTCTACAACTAATTTGTGACTATTTTTGTCTCTTTACTTTTTTTCAACCTCCATAAAATCCGACTTTTTTCACTTTTAAGATGTTTTTCGTATTTTCGACCTTACGCCATTCAAACAGCCATAACTCCCTTGTTTTTCAGTCAAAATTCAAATGTAATTATACCATTGGAAAGAGCGTTATATTCTCTTTCTCCCAAGTGCTTAATACAACTTTTAAAGAAGACTCATATGTTGAAAAAGGAGCCCGAATAGTAAAATCGCGAAAATCTCAAAATGTACAGTTTTTTCAAACTTTTGTAAGCCTAACTGAAACTGCCGGTTAATTTCCTACTGTAACCCCAAAAATTGACCCAAACGCTCGGCTTTCCAACAGTATGGTCAGAATTGTTCCCAATAGTTTTATTAAGGGAGATAACCGCGCTTGAATGCGGAAAAATGCGATTTATTTTCAACGAAATCGAAAAGGAGACCCCGAACTCCCCAAATCATCCCGTCAAAATTTTGATTTCGTTTTAAAAAATTCACGAATTTCTCCCCCAAGTTCCATTGTATTGTGTTTCCTCTACAGGAAATGGGTGAAATCTCTCGAGAATGTCTCCAAAAAACTCAAAAATTTTAAGTTTGGACTAGAAAAAATCGAATTAGATGTGAGGTTAAATGTGTATTGTAGCTCATCTGATAGGAAATTTCATGCTCTTTTCAACGGTGTAATCAGATTTGAATTTACATGAAAAATAAGGGAGCTATAGACATTTTAGTGAAACAAGGTCGAACATACGAAAAAACGCTGCAAATTATTACAAAAGAGGTTTATTAGTTTTCTACATAGATCACTAGTCTGCAAAGAACATGGCTTCGCTATTGTTACCACCAACTAACTTGAAAAAAAAAACATCGATCGCATTTCGGTCAGCTAAAATTTGAACGGAGATTAAGCCTCTTTTGCGACTCACACTCATGTTTCTGATTTATCGTAAGTCCAACCCTTCTGGTAGGGAGCGCACGGTTTGTCCTACAGAGCTCCGCGTGGTCTCTAAAAATTCTATAGAATCTTAAATTGAAGGAAAAAACAATACCTTTGTATCGAAATTTTTTGAATTAGGGCGTTTTCAAAATTTCAAAATTGATTTTGGAACCCTTAGAAGTGACCTACATCAACCAAAAGCTTCGGGGCACAACTTGACCCCAACTGGAGCCTACATACCAAATTTCATCAAAATCGGTCAATGCTAAGTGGCAAAAGTGCCGCGTACGGCGGACAGACGGCCGAATTTTTATTCGATTTTTGGTAAACCAACAAATTTTGAGGGGTTGTTAAAATTTTTTTTTTCTTGGTCGATTCCAAAGGTTCGTTATTGAAAATCATAAACCAAAATCTTAAAAAGTAAAACAACTCGAAAACTAAGCATTTTTTTTTTTTAACTCTACGAGGCATTTTTTGTTGTGAATTAATTTTAGAATTGACCCGTCCGCGAAGAACACAGCTTTTCAACCAGTAAAAAATCGTTATCCCAAAGAGTGCCTTAGCTCGAAAACTCTCGAAATTGAGGTATTGCTTTCTCCATCAATTTAAGATAGTACAGAATTTTTTGAGACCACGCGGAGCCCTGTAGGACAAACCGTGCGCAAGGGTTGGACTTACGATAAATCAGAAACACGAGTGTGAATCGCAAACGAGGCCTAATCTCCGTTCAAATTTCAGCTGACTAAAATGCGATCGTTGTTCGTTTCTTCGGGTTGTACTCAGTTTTGCGTCCTTATCAAACAGTATTCAATTTTCCCATATTAAACTCCCTATTTCTTCGAATCGAGTGTGAAGCTTTTATTCCTTCCAAATAAACTTGATTGAAAAGTAGGTAAGTGGTAGGTAGTAACTACGGTTTGAAAACAAATGAAACCACCCAGCCAATCAACTATTGTTAACCCTTAATATCCTGAGGTATCTTTCTGGAATTCCGATTTTTACCTGCAACAGTTTATCCATTTTTGAACCAAAACTGATAGCTGTTGGCTATCTTGATACTCCAACTACGGAGAGAAAATTTGTGTAAAAAAAAGTAATAATAATAACATATTAATTAACAGTCGGAAAACTGTAATAGGGCCTTTGAGGTATCCTCATTTCTCACCTTGTAGGCTATTAGTTGAGTTTTCTCAGAAAAGGCAGCACACATTCTTGTATGAAGTGAATGTTCTTCACCTTATTGCTTCGTTCTGTACTTTACGGGAAATAGCCGATCCTAACATCCCACCAAGAATTTTTCCAAGTTTCCTTCTTTCACTCCATCAAAATTGGGTTTACGGACAGATTTTGCTGACGCAGATAGCGCTAGAGTGGCCCTTAGAAAGACCCTTCTTGAGGTGACAGATTGAATAGAGCCTTTGAGGTAGCTTCTGCTCAAATATTCTATAAATTTGAACTCAAAACTCCGAAAAAAGCATTTTTTTAAACAAGTGGGAAATTAAGGGTTAAATGAGCAATAATTGCTCATTATAACATAATTGCTCAATTATGTTATAATTCTTGTTCAAAGTTTCTTGGCGGAAAAGTCGGATTTTCTGTTTAAGTTAATTGTGAGAGAAACTGTTTCTAAAAGTGTTTAGGGTTGTCTGGTTTTAATTTGAGTTAGAATGATTACCAGTACGGACAGTAGGACCTACAGTGGATGTCATTTTTTTGTCATGGACATTTTTTCTCATTGCTCGATTCCAAATGGTTCTTTTTTTATTGAGAATAATAACCGGTGAAAATTAGTTGGAATATATCTTTGGAAATCGCTCATCCACTCATAAATGTTGTGTACCAAATCATACTAACTTATTCATTCCCGTTTTACAGAAGTAAAGCTCAACCACTACGAAGTCGTGAAGATGAAACCTTATCGACAATTGCGGGCCTTCCTTGAGAAAATCCGAAAGCTCACGTACCTCATCCATTTTGCAACATAAACCCTTAGAATCTTGGGGTTTCGAGAGACGTCAAGGGTGAGGTTTGCTTTGATGTTCGATGTCTTCGTTATGGATGGTTTGAGGTCGATGTTTCCCAACCATCGATGTTGGGTGAGATAATGTTCCTGTTCCGCCCGAAATTTTCAATGTAATAAATCAGATTTTTTTTTCTTGTTGAGTTATTTGTTGCCATTCAATAGTGTATTCTGTATTTTCAGGTAAGTACATTAATATTTGAATAAGCCGGCGGTGAAAAGAACTAAGTGCGAAAACCACACTTTTCAAGAAAAATCAAAAACTGCGACTCAGTTTCTTTTCCATTTAGTATGTCAATATAACTGGTGATCAAACATCATTGAACTTCCGCAAAATTTTGAGGGGATAATCAAAAGTAAATAGTCAATTTTGGGAACGTTGAACCATTTACCAGTAGATGATGGGCAAATTAGTCCTTCGCTGCCAGTAAAATAGCGTAAAGCTGGAAATGATCTTAATCCACTTTGGGCATCCCAAATAAGACTAATTTGAGTTTGCGATGGTTTCTGAGCACGGCTTAACTTGTGAGGGCCAAAAACCCAGGAATTGTTTGCCCTTTTTTCAGTTTTTGGCTTCTAACTCAAAATTGGTTCATTCTACAGAAACCTTTACTATGTACTAAATTGAAGAACACTGAATTTCCCGTCGAATGATTTTTAGAACGTCAAATTTGGCCGAGCAATTTAGTCACAGTCAATCGTCAATTTTTGCCAACTTTGCAAAAATGTGGGTTATACTCATTGTGAGCAAAAAACGTCTCCTCTAATCAAAACGCTGCAAATTATTACACAACGGTTTATTATTTTTATATAGATCACTCGTTTACAAAATCACCAACAATCCAATTTGAAGAAAAAAAGAAAAAAAAAAAATCAAAAAAAAGAATTTTTTTTTTTAAAAATAAAAAACAAGTGGGTGTGGCACATAGCTTCCTCGTACCCATAACCCGATTATATAGATGATCCGATGCATAGTAGTTAATCTGAAAACACCAATCTCTAAGTACCTTTCACTACCCTCATAGGGGACCATCTACACGCTAATCTGGACAATCCTAGAAAATTTCATCAAATTCGGACGGAAAATGTAAGTGCGGTAGTGATTGGAATCAAAAAATTTCTTAGCAAGACTGGGAGTCGAACCTGGGACTCATAGGTCTGAATCCAGTACTTTCCTCACTGATCTACAAACGGGTTGGTTGAATGGTTTTGAGATCCTCAGCTCAGACGCAACTGTTACGGCTGTTACAAGGATTTTACGATTGCGCATGCGCAGAGGCTACTGTATATTTTAAGGCCTTGATTTTCATTGGGGACCATCTACAACCTAATCCGCGTAATCCCTGAAAATGTCATCGAAATCGGGTAAAAATTGTGGAAGTTATGGCCGTTAAAAGGAAATTCACGTTTGCGCATGCGCAGTGGCTACTATCAGTCCGAAGGTAGTGATTTTCATAGGGGACCATCTAAACGCTAATCTGTAACATCCCTGAAAATTTCATTGAAATCGGATGGAAAATGTGGAAGTTATGGCTGTTACAAGGAATTGACGTTTGCGCATGCGCAGTCGCTTCTATCAGTCCGAGGATGATGATTTTCATAGGGGATTGTCTACACACCAACCCGCACACTCCCTGAAAATTTCATCGAAATCGGACAATAACTTCGTATAGTTATGCGCGTTACAAGGAATTCATGACTGACACACAGACACACAGACACACAGACACACAGACAGACAGACACGGAACCAAAATTGTTCAGAAAGGTCTAAAACGCAAAACGCGAGTGAAAATTTTGATTTTGGAGAACTTTTTTTTTCGTCCTTGAAAAGTGAAAACAAAGCTTCCGCTACCTTGGTAGACTCGGAAGCAAAACAAAATCACCAACCATCGATCGCATTTTGGTCAGCTAAAATTTGAACGGAGATTAGGCCTCTTTTGCGAGTCACACTCGTGCTTTGATTTATATATATAAGTTAAGTCGTACAGCTTCACGGTTTGCTTTTTAAAAAATGTTTATTAGAAAATACAACACACAAGTACGCACTGGAGAGCGGCTAAGAAAGAACTGACCCGAGATGGACTCCCGGGTTCTATAATATAGAACTTATAGAACTTATATTATAAGCTCTCTGTTAGTGAAGCTGCGCTCAGCACATTTCTAAGAGCGGACCAGCATTTTAATATTATATAACTCGTCCCCCCCTGAGAATGGAATTTAAGGCTGATACAACCCCACATCATTGTATGGTACCTAAAGTGCGTATTACAAGAATTATTAATTATAAAATTTACAAACAAGACAGATATAACATTACAATATGGTACATTATGAATATGCGGACAAAGTACTACGTACTGCATGGCGGGCATGTTGTATTCGCACTGTGCGATAGTGGTACTTCGACAATTTTGGTGTAAGTAAGTCAGTGTTCTAGGATTGTGTAGGCTGTACATTCGCATTAACATGTTTAAAATACATTATTGTCGTATAAACGATAAATGATATAATAAGGACGTAAAGAATAATGGTCCAAATACTCGGGGTAAAATATAAACTTAAGTCTAAAGGGTCTAGATGTTTAAATTGGTTGAGATTAACGTTTTTCAAATTTAATTCTTTGAGTGTTAGAGAAACATTGGCCATTTGATGGTTTTTAATTTCAAAATTTAAGTTGTTAATTAATTTCGGGAGACCGGGTGAATGGCTCTCTGAGTGTAATGATTGGCCTTTGTAAAAAATTTCGTTGTTACTACTCGATATAAGAAAAATGCCTTTTAATTCTGAGATTTCGGATGACAGTTTATTATGAATTTCAATTCTATCGCCAAAAGGGAAAATAGCTAAGTGTTGGTTGGACTCAGGGATCTGTTCGATCCAATTGTTTTCAAATTTTACATTTGTGTATTTGCAGTGTTCTGTGGTTTCAGATTCGAGTATCTCTATTTCACATTTAGCATCTTGGTTTGATATCAATTTCTTATTGCAATGAATCACATTGCCTAGGTTGCAATTATCTGACAAGGGTATTACAGATACATTGGATTTGAGAAGATAACTAATACTCGGAAATATGGTTACATACTCATTGAGTCTTAATGTTGGTATTGGTCTTAAATAATACAAAAAGTATTCTAATTCGTCTGACAAAGGTATTTTCAGGAAATAGATTATCTCATCTTCGTGTATGGCACAAGTTACTTTGATGGAAGATTCGATTTCTAGAATGTTTTCGTGTTTAATTTTGGTTTATTATTTTCAATAATAAGCCTTTGGAATCGAGCAAGAAAAAAAAAATTCTAACCCCCCCTCAAAATTTGATGTTTTACGTTTCAAGGTACGTAGAATCCGAAAATCAAATAAAAAAATTTCCGTCCGTCCGCCGTACGCGGCACTTTTCTTAGCAACACTGGACCGATTTGGTTAAAATTTGGTATATGGGCTCCAATTGGGGTCTAGTTGTGCCGCGAAGCTTTTGGTTGCTGTAGGTCACTTCTAAGGGGTGAAAATTAAGGGTTGAAATTTTCAAGAGTGCCCTAGCTCGAAAACTCTCGAAATAAAAGTATCGTTTTTTCACCAATTTTAAATAGTACAGAATTTTTAAAAAATTTTGAGACCACCCGGAGCTCTGTAGGACAAACCGTTCGGTCCCTACGAGTATTTGAAGGTTTTCCTTCGATAAAACAGAATCATGAGTGTGAATCGCAAAAGAGGTCTAATCGCCGTTCAAATTTTATCTGACTAAAATGCGATCGCTGTTCATTTCTTCGAGTTGTATTCAGTTTTGCCTTCTGCGTAACCAGTAATCAAATTTCCATATCAAGCTTTCTATTTTTCGAATCGAGTGTGAAGCGTTTAGTTCTTTCTAATAAACTTGATTGTGAAGGTGTGAAGCCATTATAGTGTGGTAGGTAGTACCTACCAATAGTTGGTAGGTAAAAAAAAATTGGTAGGTAAAACAATGTTTGTAGGTAAAAAACGCTGCAAATCATTGCTCACTGATCAGATCACTGATCAGCTGAGTGAGCTCCGAAGCCATTTTCAATGCTATTGAATGGAAGTGCTCTTCCAGGCGTCTCCAGCATTCGAGGAGATCTTCTTCACTCCTCACATCACTGATCAGCTGAGTGAGCTCCGAAGCCATTTTCAATCCTATTGAATGGAGGTGCTCTTCCAGGCGTCTCCAGCATTCGAGGAGATCTTCTTCACTCCTCACATCACTGATCAGCTGAGTGAGCTCGAAAGCCATTTTCAATCCTATTGAATGGAAGTGCTCTTCCAGGCGTCTCCAGCATTCGAGGAGATCTTCTTCACTCTTCTGATCACTGATCAGCTGAGTGAGCTCCGAAGCCATTTTCAATCCTATTGAACGCAGGAGCTGAAATTTGAGAGGGAAGGTCAAGGGAGAATACAGATGGTGGTAGGTGCTATTGATGGAGAACCAGTGATCTATACAGAAGGATGATCTATACATAAAATAATAAACCTTTGAGCAATGATTTGCAGCGTTTTTAAAGGGAATTTTGAGTTATAAAAGGTTGACAATTTTTGTAGTTCTTCAAATAGTTGATGGGTTCCTATAATGCTTGGATGCAAGGTACCCAATTTACAGAATGTTATGGAATTTTCTATATCTTGGAATAAAGACAATATTAGATCGAAAACTAATTGCTGAAGGTTGAGTGTTTCTATTATGGATTTACTAAGAGCTTCATTTGAATATGTTTTCATGAAATTATCTATTTCAATTAATTTAAATTTTATTTGTTCGTTATTGAAATGGATATCTTGTACAGTAGAGTTGAAGTTGGATATCAATTCTGATATTACGGAAAAATGAGCTTTTAATTGGTTATTTATATTTAATTCGTTTTCTCTGATTCTCGAAAATATTTTTTCATAACGTTCTCCGTCATAAGCATCTAGATTACCTGTAATAAATTTAATTACTCTACCTAATCCATTAACTAAACTTCTTTTATGTCTACCCTGATTGATATTTACATGATCTATTTTTTCTTTTATTAGATAAATTGTATAATTAATCAGTTTACAATATTCGTCTGTCTTTTGTATTTGGTAATCGTTTACAGTAATTTTCTTTAGTAGTTGTTCGTATTGTGAAGTAAGTAAGAAAAATTCGTCTATCAGTGAGTTGATTTTGTAGTGGTGTATTAGCGTGTGCTGGGAAGTAATTAGTCTAGCAGGTCCAAGTTGTATAGGGAGTATCCCAGGGTTAAGAGTTATATTTTTTATGTTCGTCCCGGAGGAGTAGGTCAAGAGGAGAAAGATTGATCTGTAACAAATGTGTTAAATTAGATTTGTTTTTAGAATTTCGTAGCACATCAATTCTCTAAGGGTTGGAGCATCCAGTGAATTTGGAATTGGTTCGCCATTTGCTAAGTGTTTGGCAAATTGGCAAATGAATACGCCACAATCGTTACTATTGCTTTGCTGAGGTGTGTTCGGTGGTGTCGAACATTTCCAATTCTGTGTGTCCAGGGGAGTACCCTTTTTAGAAAGGTGTTCTTCTTCTAGATATTTGAGAATATTGTTGAGAATTTCGGTGCCGTCCATATTTAATGAGTCATAGTAATTTATTTGTTTTGTTTTATTTCGAATTTCTACCAGTCGCCAATGAGATGATTTGAAAACAGGAATTAACACTACGTCCATACTGAAAATGTCTGATTTCCTAGTGTAGTTTTTTACACGTTCATAACCTCCCGCTTTGAAAGAGATGTATAAGAAGCTGTTAAAAGAAAAGGATTTCGGAAGGTTTTGGTTATTTCTGTTTCTTTCGTCGATTAATTCCATGTACATGTTTATAATCATGTCGTTTAACCAATTTTCATTTTTCAAACTAATTAAGTCTTTTCTGGTTAGATTTAAACCAAATTTGCGGGTAAGGACTTCTGTTTCGTCGGCTTTGGGGTCCCAGGCATTGGCTACAGAATCAGTGAATTTTTTTGGACGATGCACGTTAGAAAGGTGAATTTTCTCTTTTGTATTATGATGACGGGGAACAATCAAAGCTGTTTTTAGTTCTGGATTTATCGATTTAATTTGTTCTTTATTGAATTTAGGTTTCGTTTTTGATTGTTTTTGTACTGTTTTAACATATACTTCTGGAGGAATTTTGGGAAGCTCTTCCCGATTTTCACTCTTCTTTTCTATCACCTTTTCTTTATGCTGATGGAGTTTTTCTTTTATTTGATTATACAGGGCTGACATTCTTTCCTTATGAGTTGTAAGGTAATTATTTGCAATGACTTGATCAATCTTTAGATCCAATAACGTGTCTGGTTTTATGTGACCATATAAAAGTTCAAACGGAGTCAGTTTCGAAGTTGAGTGAATTGAATTGTTATATGCTAGTACAGCATATTTGACTTTGGTACTCATGTTTGATTTTTTGAATTCGCTACGCTCATTTAGAATGCGGATATGTTCGATGAGTGTGGAATGAAAGCGTTCTATCAGGCCATTTGAATCTGGGTGTTGAGAAGAGATGAAATGGAGGTTAATATTATGTAGTAACATGAATTCTCTGACTATGGAGTTTTGGAAGTCTGGTCCATTGTCTGTTACAATATTCTTTGGTATTCCATAAATACTAGGCGGGGCGGGAAAACTAGTATAAGTCAATAAACCTAATTTTACAGGGGAGGCCATTTTTGTGGTGGGCCTGAATATGGTTCTGTTTGTACTCTTCTTACCTGCTTGTTGTTCCAGATACCCCTGGTTTTTTACTTTTAAATTACTATTTGATAGTTGAACCAAAGATGCATTTAGTGCATTTTCCAATAACTTTTTGTTTCGCTGTAATTTTTGACTTATACTGTTTCGACCTTTAAGAAAAATTGACTTATGTTTCTAAAACCAGTCATCACCGTACCTAAATTACTGAAATTTCACTTGAATTCGAAGATAAAATTCAACTCAAACACAGAATTGATTATTCTTTTACCATGTATATAGACAGTAAGAAACAAGACAGTAGCTAGGATTGTAATAAAGTTCCATACATCAAACTTTTCTTGATTATTCACAGTATTTGTTTAGAAGCAGACAGGGATTTGATCTATAAAAATTGTATGAAAACAGGCCCGAGCAATTTATTCAAAACATATGTTTACAGAACACGAGTGAAAATGATAGTATTATTATTACCTATTGTGAGTAATGGAAAGTAACAATACTTAATTAATGTTTGGTAGGTATTGACAAAAAAATTCAACAACCTTGGTAATTACCTATTTATTGAGTTCATCAGGAGATAGGGTGTTTCCATCTAATAGTGTGGTATTACTAATATTCCATCTAATAGTACGATAGAGTAACATATCATCAACATTATACAGAAAAATGGTGGGTGGGAATTTCGATTAAAAATAGTAATGGATGTAAGAAGTTGGTGTGCCACCTGTTCTGATGCCGCAACACACGTTTTCTCGCACAAATCATCTATGGCTGGGTACTTACGACTGAGCTACATGCACGAGATTCTGGGATATGTTTCTTATATAATTGGTGGATATTATACTGAAATTTGGTTGATTCCGGATCAGTAGGAGAAAAGTTATGAACGCCCGATTTTGGGTGATAGCTGATTTCAGTGGAAATTTCGAACACTTTCGCACTTTACAAAAAATGGTCATCTTCAAATTCCTCCAAACTCTGGTGGATGTTAGAGTAACATATCCTTAACATTATACTAAAAAATGGTGGGTGGGAATTTCGATATAAAAAAGTAATTTACTCAACAGTATATTCAACTCTGCATACTGTTGTACCTACCTATTACCTATCTTGTCGAAAGCACGAATTAATACCGTTGTAACTGGTTGTCTATAGTTCTACAGGCTTCATTCATGTCAGACCTTTAAGAATATTTCAGTGGAGATCCGTTTCTTGATGGATTCGAGAAGTTGGGCGAATAAGAAGTTCTGTTGTAAGGGAATGATGTGGCCGCGCGGCTCGGAAAGTGTTGCGGGTTAGTCTAGGCGCGCCTTAAATCTATGGCTGGGCGTCTATGGCCCATTTCACACAGGTTTAGGTACCACTTACTGTTTAATACGAATTTTGACAAAACCTCAAAACAGAAACACGAACAGTAAACAACAGAAAAGGGCAAAGTACAATAGAAAACAGTGTTGCCCTAATAGTTCAAGTCAGGGCTTCCAACCAAATGTTTGTGGTCATACTAGTATAACCTGACATATACTATTTTGAACGGTAAACTAAAGAGTAACTTGGCGGTATTCATAGTATAAGTTGACCTATACTCTTAGTATTATAACGTCTTATGGCTTAATTTGACTTATACTGTTGGTAACCCTGCGTTTTTCTGGCTACAACACTGATTTTGACCTAAACTACTTTTACCAGCAAGTGGGAAAGACCTCTAAGAATGTATAAATGACTTAACTCATTTTGATCATTTTCTGACTTATACTAGTTTTCCCCCCCCTGCCTAGAATACAGAAATGGGTTAGGAGTGAATCTACTATATCGACGGCGTTTGATGATTTTAAAAGGTAAGCTTGCGCGTGTCTAGAGAACGAGTCAATGATTGTCAGGAATTTTGAGCCTTCTAATGTTAGTTTGTCCATATGTAATGTTTCTAATGGTCGGGAAGCAGTTGGGGTGACGTTGTACTTTACTTTTATTGGATTACGGTCGTATTTGCATCTAACACAGAGGGTGCAGTTGTTGATAAATCTTTGAATAGACTCTCTCATGTTCGGCCAGTAATGCGTTCGCTTAAGGTGGTTATGAGTTTCGTCAATTCCACGATGGTTAGTTACTCCTTCGTGGTACTTACGAATCAAATCTGGTCTTTTCGTTTCGTCAAATACGTCCTCTAATCTTTTAGTATATTTAGTCATGATTATTTCGGAAAAGGCAAAGTTTTTAGTCATAATATTAGAGAATTGTTCGTATATATCTTCTGTAAAGTATAAACCGTATTTAATTTTTGGTTGAACATATTCTTTGACAAATTTAATGATATCTTGTTCTAAGTTATGTTTTGTAAGGTGGACAGTAATTTTAGACTTGTTTTCAAATATTTTCTTTACTTTAACAGGGTTCTCGATAGGAATTTTGGCTAGTTTAATTATTATCTGATTTTTACAATTATTAACGGGTTCATCTCGAATTGGAATTGCTACAGTAGCTTGACCTATTGCATTGGAGTGGATGGTGCCTTCTGATTCGGATTCTTCTTCTGAGTCAAAATTAGCTATTATTGAGGCTGGGGTTTCTACATTTTTGTCGGCAATACGAAGCAGAGATTTAGGAGAGAGGTTTTCGAAAAATATGTCAACGGCTTCGTCGGCTCCTTCGATAGGCTCGTTGTCATCATTGTTGTTCAACAATTCGACTCGAGAAAGAGCATCAACGTTGGAACTTAATGTTCCTTTCTTGTACACGATATCGAAATCGTAGGCAGAAAGTTTAGTACGCCATTTGAATAACTTCGAACCTGGTTCCTTAATGGAGTACAACCACTGAAGAGGTTTGTGATCAGTATGAATTTTGAAGTTTCGCCCAAATAAGTAGGGACGGAAGTATTGTACTCCCCAGACGACAGCAAGTAATTCTCGCTCAATGGTAGAGAGTCGTCTTTCGGAATCACATAGGGTTCGGCTCGCATAGGCTATCGGGAGGTCTGCTCCGTTTGTGGATTGACTTAATACGGCTCCTATAGCAATATTGCTGGCATCGGTTGTTAAATGGAATAATTTCGAAAAGTCGGGGTATTGAAGAATCGGTTCGTTAGTAAGTGAAGTCTTGCAAGTTTCGAAAGATTCTATGTATTCGGGATCTTTAGTGTCTATTCGGCATCCTTTCTTCAAACAACGAGTCATAGGTTTAGTTATTTGTGCAAAATTTTGAATGAATTTTCTATAATAACCTAGTAGGCCTAAAAATGATTTTATTTCTTTTGTAGTAGTTGGTATCGGATAGTTTTGAATGGCTTTGATTTTTTCTGGGTTTGGTTTGACACCATTTGGGGTGATGATGTGACCAAGGTACACTATTTCTTTTCGTAAAAATTCCGTCTTGTCTAGCTGTATTTTAAGATTGGCTTTTCGTAGTCTTTTGAAAATTTCTTCAAGACGATTCATATGCTCCTGAAGGGATGTGCTGTAAATAATGATATCGTCCAAATATACGCAACAAAATTCGTTTGCTATACCTCTCAGTACATTATCCATAAGTCTTTGAAATGTACTCGGCGAGTTTTTTAGTCCGAAAGGTAAGCGGTTGAATTCCAGGTGGTAACTGGGTGTGCTGAAGGCTGTTTTCTCAATACTTTCGGGACTCATCTCAATTTGGTGGAAACCAGATTTTAAATCAATTACGCTGAAGTATTGGCAGCGTCCCAATTTATCTAATAGTTCTGAAATTTGTGGTAGTGGGTATTTGTCTTCTATTGTTTTATCATTCAATTTTCTATAGTCAACCACGATTCTGAATTTAGGTTTGCCGCTCGTGTCAGCCTTTTTAGGGACAATCCATATAGGGGCGTTCCAAGGGCTGTCACTATGCTTAACTATTCCTTGGTCTAGCATTTCTTCGATTTGTCGATCCACTTCCTTTCGATAAATCTCGGGGAAGCGGTAATTTCGTGCATAGACAGGGATCTCATCGGTAGTCCGAATGGTATGTTTAACTCTATTAGTGGATGAGAGGGGTTCATTTTCGTTGTGGAAAATATCGGAGTATTTTGTAACTAAGTTTGAGATTAATGCCTTTTCTTCCTCGTTCATATGGTTTAATCTTAGTTTAGAAATGTCAAAATCAAATTTAGTGTTTTCGTCAAAGTAATTATTTATCAAGTTATCTGTAATTTCGTCAGGGGTTTCAACATTTATTGGAGAAATTTGGAAAAATTTGTTGGGTGTCGTTTTGGGATTGAGGATTCTTACGTTGGCTTCGTGGTTGTCCACTCGAACTAAACATTCTGGGATTTCCATTTGGCCTATTCTCGTGTAAGGAAGTACGGCTTCTCCGTTTTCTAAGTTGCGAATTCTGATTTTAATTTGCTGAATGGTTCTAGCCTCGATATTGTATGCCTCTGCTGAATCTGTTCCCAAGTAGAGCAGGGGAATGTTTAATTTTGGAGTTTTCAAATAATTATTGTTTAAATCAATATTGGCTTTAATGATTTTGAGATTGTCAAGGCCTAAAAGAAGGTCAAATTTTTTATGGAAATGGAAAACATTAAATTTTAAATTTAAGTTTCTTTGCCGGAAAATTTCTCCGCAAGGAACCATTGTAGTATACTCACATCGTGAGGAGCCATGAGCGGTTCGAACTACAAATGGTTCGACTTGAAATTTATTTTGGAAAAAATTGTCCGCAACGTCGGAGTTTATATAGCTTTTGGTACTCCCAGTATCCACGAGAATCTTAAGGTTGGATCTCGGGAAAATGATGTAGGGGAGTTCACTAATTGTTTTTCGTTCGATGTTCATCAATTGGAATTCGGGAATTCGAGGCTGTTCTCGTCTAAAAAATGATTTTCCTCATCTTGGAATTCCACATTATCATCATAGGATTCGGTTTCGTAATTCTCGTCGGTCTCGTTAATTTCTTGTTGATCTGTCTCAACGTTGTTATAATTTGGGTTGGAGGTGCGCCAGGACATGGGTGTGGGCTTACCTGAGGGTGCCACTTTGGTAGGAGGGCGTGAATTTTGCGTGTTTGATTGACCTTGGTTTTGTTTAAAATTGTGCGCGTTTGATTGACTTTGGTTTTGTTTGAAATTTTGCACGTTTGGTTGACCTTGGTTTTGTTTCCAATTTTGATTTTGGAAGCCAGTTGAAAAATTATTTTTATTAGAGTTATTTTGGGATGGTTTCCATCCACTCTGATTTAGGGTTTTATAATTTTGGCCATTCGGTTTGAATTGGCTTGGTTTGAATCCTTGGTTAGGATTTTTGATTTGAGGGAAATTTTGTTGTGGTTTAGGTTTATTTGCTATTAGCGTTTGATAGTCATTCGTCATCCAAGACAAGGCTGTACCTAGATCAGGAGGTTGTCTTGTACGCAGGATGCTACCTAGCGGTTCTTTTAATTGAAGTAGGAAGCACCTGAGTGCCAATTTTTTGTAATTTTCGATTAAAATTTCAGGATGGGGTATGTTATGTGTTTGCAAATAAGCTATTAGTAGGTTAAGGAGTTTAACCATCCTGTCGTGAAATTTGAATGGGGTTTCCCCTTCTGTTTGTTTTAAATTCACAAGCTCAATGACAAGGGACAAGTCGTCTCGTCGGTCAGTGTAGGTATCAATGAGGGCCTGTTTTATCTCGTCAAAAGTCGTTAAATTGGCTGAAAATATCTGTTCGGCTGCTGGGGATAATATTTTTGATTTAATTCCTTCCAAAATCATGACATTTTGGAAGTCTTCAGGGTCATCATTGTTGAAAAATCTGTCGTGGATTTGTTGGGTAATTTTGAGAAACTGGTTCAAAGTTTCAGGGGTTCCGTCGAATTTCGGAATGAGGTCCAAATGTTCCTTTTTTAGAACGCGAGGTTGGTCTTGTCTTTGTTCTCTTGGGGCAATTACTTGATTTACTAGTAGGTTTTCTATGAGAGCGGTTAACTGCCCAATTTGGTGGTTGATAATACCAACATAATCTGTAGGTTGGATTTGGTTTGGACCGGCACCTTGATTTTGGTTTTCCATAACTTTGTTTTCGGGGATGGTTTGGAACGACCTAGGAAAGATTGAGAGGTCCAGCCAAGGAAAACTGGAGTTGTTGTGTCTCTCAGGAACGTCGTATTTTCCAAATAAACCAACGGTACCTTTCCCTCGGAAACCAGGTCACCAGACAAAAACCTCAACGGACGCCAAGTCCGTTCTCCCGGGAAGAATAGAGCCCGGAGAGTAGGGGGACGCTATATAAGCCTGTTTCCCGAGGAAAAGCTACACACTTCGATTCCAAATCTCAAACTGCTGTCCTCATTTCAAACCACCGACTCAAACCTTAAAAATCTCAAACCAAAACTTCAACACTTAGAAAATAAACCTAAGTAGTAATCTGGTTTCCCAAAAACCAGGGCTACACTTCTGCAATCTCCAATCCATTTAAATTCTCGTTAAAGTAAAGTCAATTCAAGGTAATCTGGTTTCCCAAAAACCAGGAGCCTTTTCCATCAATAGTTTAGTAAGCCGGATTCTATATAGCCCGGAGCTAAACTATTCAACAACTCCCTCAAAAACTTTCAGACACAACATCTATCAAAATTTAGAGTATATACTTCCCGTAATTTTATCAGTCATCAAATTTTAGAGTCAGATCTTTCACTAGTACAAAATTTGCCATAGTAGTGACCCGAAACACAACAGTGGTGACCTCTACTATTCTGGATCACAACAGTGGTGCACCCGACGTGGGAAGTTACTCTCAATCAACCATGGACACCGACCACGAGACAAACGGCTTCAGAACTCCTCCGACGGCGGATATCAACCAACCTTTCAATCGCTCTGCCACCGGACCTTCTCCACTCGCTGCGCTCTTCAATAACACCACCTCGACGTCGCAACATGTAGAATCCGCATCGGTAAATATTCCTCTCACTCTACCGCCCTTCTACAAACACGACCCTCGCTTATGGTTTTTACAATTGGATGCAGCGTTCCTAGGAGCTCGAATAACTACACAACGAACGAAATTTTCGAAAACTTTACCACTCCTACCATATGAAGCCGCCTTACAAACTGCAGATTTAGCCAACAGCCTAATAGATGCCCCGTACGACAAACTTAAACGCCGCTTAATCGAGATATACGAACCCTCTCAACACGCTCGCCTCATCGCCCTCACGGAGCCGCAACAACTCGGAGATCAAAAACCTTCGCACCTTCTACGAGTAATAAAACACCAGATGGGAGATATCCTACCCTCCGACGTAGCGAAAACATTTTGGATAAAAGCTCTACCAATAGATATCCAAACCAAGCTCGCCCCATGGCTCCACGAAGACTCCGATAAACTCGCGAGAATAGCGGACTCAGTCGCCGAAATACGCACACACGCGCGCATCGCCCCGGTGGAAGAAAGAAAAACGGACGCAGTAGACGAAGTGCAACCCCCTTATTCACGGCATTCCCGAAACCGGACACCTTCACCTCACCGCTTCCGGAATAAGTCAGTTTCTCCGCACCGAACAAAACGCCTCGACTACCGCTCACGATCGAAATCACCTAGTCGACAATATTGCTGGTACCACTTCAAATTCGGCAAATTTGCGAGACAATGCACCAAACCATGCCAGTTCAAGAAAGTCTCGTACCAGGAAAACTGACAACCCCGCCGGTGCGAAATACGCCGGCGGGATCGACCATTTCCAATCGACTCTTCGTGAAATGCCGCAAATCCAACCTACCCTTTTTAATTGATACCGGAGCGAGCCTATCACTCATCCCAAACTCAATCGTCAAACGATCAAGGAGATCTTCAGCTCACCAGTTGTTCGCCGCTAATGGTACAGAAATACCAAACTACGGAAAATTCACAACTTCGGTCTTCCTTGACAACGATCGCTACTCTTGGGACTTTATCGCCGCCGATGTTCAAAAGCCAATTATAGGAGCCGACTTCATCTCCTATTTCGGACTACATGTCGATTTAAAGAACAGAAGGCTATACAACCCCTCCTCCGCTTCTCCGATTAAGGGTTACGTTTCACCTGTCAACTCCAGAATTACAACCTCGCCAACGCCGGACAAATTCACACGACTTCTTAACGAATACGTGCCAGCTACCCGATCAACATCATCGGAACTTTCAAAAACCTACCACTTCATCGAAACAAAAGGTCCACCCGTTTCAGCACGAGCCCGCCGACTACATCCCGATCAGCTTCGGCTAGTCAGGACCCATTTCGACAAAATGATAAAAGAAGGAATAATTCGACCTTCTAAATCTCCATGGGCATCAGCTCTTCACGTCATCCCAAAACCCGACGGCTCACTTCGCCCATGCGGTGACTACCGCCAACTAAATGCAATAACGGTGCCTGACAAATATAATGTACCGCACCTCAGAGACTTCTCCTCTCACCTCAACGGCTGCTCGATTTTCTCAACCCTCGACATCAGCAAAGCCTTTCATCATATCGAGGTAAATCCGAAGGATATTCCGAAAACGGCTATCATTACACCGTTCGGACTTTTCGAGTACGTAAAAATGAATTTCGGCCTGCGCAACGCCGCCCAGTCCTGGCAGCGTTACATGGACAACATTCTACGAGGTCTAAGTTTTGTATTCTGCTTCTTGGACGATGTTTTGATCGCCTCCCGCAACATCGACGAACATTACGACCACGTGAGGCAAGTCCTCGAAATATTCAGAAAAGAAGGCCTACAAGTAAACAAAACCAAATGTGTCCTCGCCGCTTCAACGGTCACGTGCCTCGGCCATCAAGTCTCGCCCGCCAGTATACACCCGATACCTGCGAAAGTCAACTCGCTATTATCCTTCCCTACGCCTTCAACCGTCACGGACCTAAGGCGATTCCTAGGGATGATGAATTTTTATAGGCGCCACCTCCCGCACGCAGCTCAGGATCAAGACATCCTCATTAAAGCCATTCTGCAACCACCTAAAAAGAAAGACAAAAGACGTATCGAGTGGACACCTGAAAGAGAAAAAGCATTTCAAAAATGTAAAAAGAGCTTACAAGATGCAACCCTTCTAGCTCATCCTTCGCCGACTGCTAAGCTATTCCTCACCACTGACGCCTCAGATTGTGGAATAGGGGCCGTTTTACAGGGTGGGGCAACATAACCCCCCGATTTTGTAACGCAATAAATAAAAAAGTATTAGAGATATTTGTTTACTTTTTTAAATTATGTGTAGGAAATATCTTAAAGTTTTTTTTCACATAGTTTTGAAAATCATATCGGCCAAGTGACGCCCTCCATTATCGATGCACTGAACGAACCGATTTCGCGTGTTTCGCATCACCCTCTCCAACATGTCGACCGGTATGTTCGCCACTTCCTCGCGGATGTTGGTCTTAAGGTCATCAAGAGTCCGTGGACGGTTATTGAAGACCCGGGACTTGAGGTAACCCCACAAAAAGAAGTCGCACGGGGTTAAATCAGGCGATCGTGGTGGCCACTCCAAATCGCCTCTGAGAGAGATACACCTCGCCCATATATTCCCGCCGCTATGAGATCAACAATTTTCAATCATTACCACAATTTATATCATCCCGGTATCCGAGCCTTCCGACACCTTCTTCGATCACGAGTATTTTGGCCTCGCATGAATACCGACATCCGTCGCTGGGTACAAACATGTATAAAATGCGCAAAATTTAAACCATATCATCACGCTCATCCTCCACCAATGATTTTCGAGCACGTGCTTAAATTTGAGCATCTTCACGTAGATTTAGTGGGAGCTTTACCATCTAGTGAAGGCAAGCGATATTTAATGACGATGATAGACCGTGCAACGGGATGGACGGAATGTATACCACTGTAGGCTTGCTACTTGTGGCGGCTTGTGTCGATGACCACAGAGGTAGCGTCCCGCTTACTCGTGGCGGTTGTGACGATCGTCACACCAGTCGTAAACGGGATGTTCGTTCGACAGGGTTGAGGTTTTGATCCGCGGTGAAATTGGTAGCGGCCCGAGGTTGTGACGCCACGTGCAGATCCCAATTTCCCTGATTGATACAAAACCTAACGTGGCGAGCTCAGGTGGGAGGGGGAAGACAAACAAATATCGAAACAATGTGAAATGTGAAAATTACAAGGGTAGCGTGAGGTATTCACCTGTGACGAGGCGGTGAAGCGGCCAGTCGGATTCCTCGGGATGATGCAATCTGAAATGTTTAGCCTTAAGGGCGTCCTACGAAGAAAATGGCGGACACCAAATGTGACGCTGCCGGAGGGGCCTACGACGGTTTCTGAGGGAAACCTCGGAAGATGTGGCGGAGTGTGACGCGTCACCAAGCTCCGGATTTCACACTGAGGAACCAGGTAAATGAGAAAATATCAAATGCAAGATTACAACAATAAAAGGTAATTTTATTAATTAAATGTTGTGGTTTCTGACTAGGCACACTGAAATGTGTGTCGAAAAGAAGCCTGATGGGCGAAACAACAAAGGTAAGTATGGCACAAGTATAGTTTATCTAATATGATGAGTTGCAAGTAATTATTCCATATACAATTTAATAACTCCAATTTGACTTTATGTTTCAGGTTTCCAGAGTAAATCAGTTCAACGTTCCAGGTTTTCAACAAAGGTGAGTATGGTAAGTATAGGTTATCTTTATGCTGCAGGTAAGTATTTAGCTCTAAGTTTACAACTTCTCAAAGTACGACTTTTGTTCAAATGTTTCAGAATTACTTCTACGCACTGTCCTAACTGCATTGGCCAATGGTTAAAAGGTAAGTTATAGTTTTCACTCACACGTGTCAGGGCCCTGAGGTATCCTTCCAGGTGTGATGTGGCGGTTGTGGTGGTTGTGGCGACGGACGTCCGGTGGATTCCAAGGGATCTTCAACCAGATTGTTCGGCGCAGGACGGCAATTTCGATGGTCAGGGATCTTACGAAATGCGTCTTGAAAGTATTTGGGGGCGGTTTGACTCTAACAGGCTCAAGTTCACGGGCTGCTGGGCTCACGGTGACTCTTACTGAATATCTCGGGGGGGTCTGCCGAGTGGGGGGTCTGCTCCATTGTTTTATAGGTCCCCCTCCACTCCCTTGATGGACGGGGGCTGCCAGGTGGAGACGCCTGATTGGCTGGAGACGGCGTCTTCAGTTGAGGGGGGTGACGTCACCTTTGAGCTGACCACGGACCCGAAACTGAGCAATGACGATCACGGGTGATTATGCCAGCTTCGGGTCGGAAGGAGGTGAATGAATTAACCTAGCCTCTTCACTGGAAAGATACCCACAGTGAGCGGAGGCTCACATCCCCCCTCCCCCCGGGAGCCAGCGTTGTCAAAGACAACGCTGGGGATCGTCAAAGGGGTTAAGGGGTGCGCCTTCCTTATGGCCAGCTCGTAGGCGTGGCGACGACACCCGAGGCCGTTCACTGGATCTCGTCGTGCCGATGGAAGCGGAGAGTGTGTTGATGGAGGCGGAGAGCAGGACCTGGACAATGAAGGGGATGGTGCGGAGGGGGGAGCTGCGGAGTGAGCCAACTCCGTCTCATCTCCCGCAGACCTTGCCGCAGGTGCCTCTGCGGTTTGATGATCAGGCGCCTCAGATGCTGCCGTCGTCGCTGCAGGTGGCTCCACAGGCACCTGTGCGTTGGCCCTCTTCAACGCTGCATCGCGTTCCTCATCAGGACCATGACAGGATCGGGGTTCGTGGGGCCTCCGTCGATTTTAATTAACCATTCATTACCTGTCGTTGTGCCATCCTATCACAAACAATAAAAAGCCCTATTGTAACACCCTGCCTAGGAAAAGTGACTCAGGAATTTATTTCATTTTACTTCACGTGAACTATTCTGGCCTTATTAGGAAGGTTGCAGAAGTAACGAATTTGATGGGTCTGAAGGACCTAAGTGAAGCATGTCGGTCTGAAGTACCCAAGTTAAATGTGGCGGTCTGAAGGACCCAAGGTACGTGTTTGGGTCTGAAGGACCACTCGTCGGTGTTTGTGTTCATATTTCCTAGTAGTCAGTCAGTGTGTCTTTCGGCCTAAGTGGAGTTGCCTATAATCTACGGAGGAATCGCGCCGGCATAGTGAGTATGGCGTGACTTCCGGTTGGGCTTCTCCTCTGGGCCTTTTCGGGATGAGCTTCCTGTCAGAGGTCCATGTTCAATATTTCGGACGAGATCGTCGCGGCGGTCACCGTGTTGATCGCGGTGCCCGTGACGACGATCATCAGGACAGTCGTATGATCCTCCGGGCTCCTCCTCGGGGCGATCGGACGGTCGTTCAGAAGGGGGCTCCAAGGTCGTTTCGTCATCACGATTCGGGGAGCGATCTGACTGTCGATCCGCGTCCTCGATGTGAGTCAGTTGTAACGATGGGTTCCTCCGAGTTGATATTTCTGTGCGAGGTGTCCTTGGCGGGTCCTCTTGGAAACTGGTTGAGGCCTTGCAACATGTCACAACGGCCGGTGTTGGTGGCCACGGTAGTTTTTTATCGGACTTTTCCCTTTGTTCTTCGTGTGTTTTCTTTTCAAATTTTTGAATCGGGGTGATGTCGGTGAATAGGGTTTTGAATGTTTTCATTTCCCGAAAGGGGATGTCGAAGTATGCTTTGACGTTCCGATTTGATGTGTCGAAGTGTGTTTCGACTTGCTGATCACATGTGTCGATGATGATGTCTTCTTTTTGTAACAGTCCTCCTCGAGATGCTCACGGACGCCACAGAAGTCACAAAAGATGGTCTTGTTCGGGCTAAATGGGCAATTCACGGGAAAGTGTGTTTTGTCCGCGCAAAACATACAAGGATAACGCGGGGTCGGTTTTTCGTCGCTTCGGCGTTCGTTTGACCTGTCCCGGCGGCGGTCCTCTTCCCTGTGTCGATTGTGACGCTGTAGGGGTTCGTCTTTTCGCGGGCATCGGGCGGCGAAATGTTCGGAACTTCCGCAGTTGTAGCATCGGCGGTCGTTTGTAATGGCCGCCAAGTCCCAGCGTTTGTCTGTGTCGATTGTGTCGTCTAGGGTTTCCTCGAGTTCCTTCGCTTTGCTCAACGCATCCTGGATCGATCGGGGGCGATTTGTGATCAACAGCGCACTCATATTTTTGCTGACACCGCGGATGAAAGCGCTCAGGGTTTTTCTTTCCACCCAATCGTGGCGTTCGTGACGTCGGAGTTGTCCTCCCTCCTCCATGACGGCACACCGGGCTAGGCTGCGGACTCGATCGGCAAATTGACGGAGCGTTTCAGTGGCGTTCCGCTTGACGGTCCATAGGAGCGCGGCGGCGTGTTGTGGATTTTCTTTCTGGAACCACTTTATCATGTCGTCACGGACGATCTCGTAGACGTTATCTACGTCGAGTGTGTCGTCCCGATCGATAAGGAATTGCTTTGCGGTTCCCCGCGCTTTTGTGCGGAGTAAACGGTATCGTTGTCGCGAGGTCAAACCCGTGGTCACCATATCAAAATTCGCAAAAAACGACACAACACTTAGTGCACCGGTCGCGTCCGGGTCCCACGACTCTACTTCGAGGAATACCGAGCGCGGTATGTCCTCCCTATCTACTTCATGTGTTACGTTATTGTAGCGCTGAAGGAGAATGTTCATCTCTTTCATTGTCTGTGTCATTGTTTCTACAGCTTCAGTGCCGGAGGACGATTGGGTTTCGGTCCCCCTTTCGCTAGGTGTCTGGTTACTGAGAAACATGGTAGCGATTTGTGTGTCAGTGCCTGTTGTGGGATTATTGGATTATTAAGGTAGAATTGATAATACTGAAAAGAGTAAATGAATCTTTTATTAATATTATTATTCCCCCCTTTTATTATTATCTAATCCCCCAACACTCTAAAGTCTCTCCTCGTGATACCTTGGCGTCGACCGAAGATCCTGCGGGTGGCTTGACGTTGAAGTCCGAGGTCGTGGAAGCGAAGACTTGAAGGTGAGAAGAGAGGCGGCACTGCGAGGTACTAGACGGGGCTAATCGTCCAGGATCACTCTTCTAGGAGAAGGCCGCAACAGGAGCTAGTTGTTGACGGCGGAGAATCCGTAGATGTAGCGATGCGAGATTCGGTGCTCGTCAGGCTTTTATAGATTCGGTCGGATCGCGGAATGGGGGTGGAGCCTGCTGCTGGCTGGCCGGCTCGGTCCCACCGTTGCGGATCCGACATCTCCCCCTTCCGGAGAAAAAGACTTTTTTGACGATTTTCACCTGAAACATAGTAATCTTAGCGTTACATTGACGTAATTTTTTCTTTTGGTGATTCCTCAGCCTTCCTCTTGTCTTCTTTTATGCCACTTCTTCGTGTTGTCCTTAAGTGAAGTTCCTGTGAAGTTCTCGTAGACAGGTCGTAAGGATCACTTTTGAGGAGTTTTTGTCTTAATCCTATAACATTAATAGAAAATAATTAAAATTTCATTCTCTAAATATTCTTTAAACATTTCTTGAATATTCTTTATGTATTTTCGTATTTATCCTTCATAACACATTACAATAATTATAATCATCATAACATCATTTATCATTAAATTCATTCTTCATTGATAATAAATTCAATATATTCATTTTCAATAAAATCGATACTATCTATCATCATTTTTGAATGAATCATTTTAATATAATCTGATCATTTAAATTCAAATCCACTTTTTATATTATTTGTCTTATTTTTTAAATAAAATTGAAATTCAACATCAAATCCATTAGGTACTGTCATTATTTCATTTTCTTACTTTTCAATTTTCTTTCGATATTGATTCATTAATCATTTTCAAATAAATCATTCATATAGACAGTTCTAACATTACACTCCTTATTTCACATATCATAACGTTTATGTAATGATTCATTTCTTCATATTTTTATATTTTCTTCGACTTTTCTTTTAAATTTCCTATCAATTTAATATCATACAATAATTATTCCAGTTTAAAACAACAATTATTCAATTTATTATTATACGACTATTCTTCTTAACAATGACATATCAACGTAATTATATAACTATTATTCCTAACAATGACACATCAACATAATTATTCCAGTTGAAAACAACAATAATTCAATTTACGACTGTAATTCCAAACAGTGAAACACTTCAAACAATGAAAGCTTAAACTTAATTCTATCATTCTATTATTTATTTTATCCCTGTTCAATATATCAATTCTTTCCTTTTTACAAAATTACTGGGACAAAGAATTATGACTGGGGTTTACTGGCGGTGGTACCAACTGTACACTTGTTTGTATGGTCGGGGTCACCTTGGTCTTTCTAACTAAATAAAAGTAAGTTAAACTCATACTAATCACTACTATTATAAGCAATAGAGTTGTCCCTATTGACATATGTTTCCAATGGATTTCTCGTTCCCACCATGGTACAATGGTGATATTTTCCAATTTAGGTGCCGACTCTATCAATTTCCCCATTTTCCTAAAGGGATCTTCTTCTTTTAAAAATTTATCTAAAATATTCATCTGTACCGTATCATTGTTCTTATCCATTGCAATTGATGTAGGAACTTCGGTTTCTCTGAATGTGATCAAAATTTCATCTACTGTCCTATTCTGATTGGTTTGAGGTAAATAATTTTCTCCGTCTAAATTCACTAAACAAGTTTCATTGCAAGTTATTAAAATTGGTTCATAATCTGTAATTTCCCACATTACTGTTCCATTATAAATCATTACAGTGTTGTTTCTACAGGCTTTTAAAATTATATGCTGATTACTCTTTCCTGTCGATAAATATATAGCTTGCTGTACTGTCCTTTGTTGATTTGATGAAAAAATTTCATTTAACGGGAAGGTTTCTGTCATACTATTAAAATATTTACAAAAATACCCCTGTTCATTTATTTTAAAACAAGTCGTACTGAATTCTTCCCTTGTCATTGCTGTTGTGAATGAATTATTTTGTCCTATAGTAACATCAAACAACATAACTTTATATGATATTTGGCAATCTGTTACCCGATGTGGTACAGACACATGTCTTACAATTTCATATTTTTCCCTTTCGACTATAGGTATTGTTAACCGAAAATAGATATCCTGTACCTCAATACAATAATATACTTGAATTATGTGCTTTATAATTTCCCAACCGTGTACTGATGACAAAAATGGTACTTGGTATTCTTCTCCTAATTGAGAATCAATTGTTTTTATATTTTCCCTTAAATTATCCAACTGAATAGCCGATTCACAAAGTATACCTTCTCTAGCAAATGTTAGAATCATCATTACTTCATCTATTAATATAGTTTGGCTAGTCAATTCCATTTGTAAAGTTTGAAGAAATTCTCTTACAGTATCACGAATATTAATGATTTCTATTTCATCTTGAATTTGTTTTTGAAAATCATTCATTGCCCTAAGCGTTGTCCAACTCGTCACATTTTGCAAATTTATCATTTCATGGAGAGTCGAATCTAACCAAATTTCATGTTTTTGATGGAATGTCTTTATCTTATTCATCTCTTCTGATAAATTACGTATTCGTTCTTCGGTTTTTTTTGTGTTCTATGTGACGTGACTCCCGTCAATTTTTGCTGAATATCACCTATATAATTCAAGGGTGCCCATATGGCTCCTGAACTTCGTACTCTTCGGGTAAGAATTGGTTTGTCAAATATATCTCGCAAATGTGCTGCTCTGATTTGAAACCTGTACAACATCGTTCTATAAGTCACTCCTTGCTTCCATTCCTTCATACTATTTATACGTAAATCTTTTGCTGCTATTTGATGAGATGAATTCGTTTTCGTGACCAGACTTTCACATGCATTTTCTGGATTATTCCCTATTTGAATCAACAGTTTATTTGTCCTTAACAATGGTCCAACCGAAATCTTGCTTTTCAATTCGAATTGATCTTGCTGTCTATACGTGTAACCAATTGTATTTGATAAAAATTCCGTTTGGTTTTTCAGTTCTTGCTGATGAAAATATGAATCCACTTGTAAGACCCATATCAGACTGATTATCCATAAGAATCCTGCAGCAGAACTCATTTTTTCACGATTTCCTGAAACAGAGAAATAATTTTTCTCTGTATTACTGAGGTTTATTAGTTCATTTATTTATACAAGTATTTATTTATTATTATTATTATTTTTTTTTTTTTTATTTTATCATTATTTTTTATTTATTTATTATTATTAATTAATTATTTTTTCCTATCTTTAATTTCTGTGTTGCAATGTCTCTCGTTAATAAATTCTACTTGATCATGACCGTAAACTATCAGGTTTAACGTCCAGCGTTTTGAAAAATGGTTCATGACTCCAGTTTTCCAAATTCCTTCAGTTTCATGGTCATTTTCATGATCTATGTTTTTGTTCGTGTGTTTTAAAGATGTATACCAAACTAATTGTTTTGTCCCGTACGTTTTTTGTTTTCTTCTACTTATACATTATATTTTATGACCTTATGTCTAATCCTACCTAATTTACTATCGATCTCCTTTCACATGCTACCCCAGGTGCGATTTGATCTATATTAATTCTTTGTTCTACTTCACGATTATTTATTTTACGCAAAACCGTATATGCTCCATTCTCATGAGCCTGCAATATTTTTACTGGTCCTAAATATATGTTCTTAAACTTATTCGCTACGTCTTGACCATCTGTTAATCTATTTCTGTTAATGTACACGTAATCTCCTACCTGATATTGCCTGCCTGTTCTTTTCTTATCAAACTGTTGTTTATTCTGCACATGAGCATTTTTATGAGAATCTTGGATTTCCTTCCAATTTTTTTGCATTTGACATAATTCTACGATTAAAAGAACTTACTGAAGTTCAATCGTGATTATGTGAAGCCTCCTGTCCGAAGATATAGTGAATAAATGTAGTACGTGTTATCAGGTAGTACTTCGCCACAAGCTTTAAAGAAGAAAATCCTTGTAGATTCGGGTAACTTCCCCACCTTTCCCGCTGGAGGGGAGGGGAGGAGTCACCTACTAGCGCCATGCTGCAAGCGATCTTCAGTTATTTAAAGATGCCAAATTTGGAAAGCTCATGATTGAATTTTGGGACCCAGGGAGGGTTGGGATACTATATCTTCGGACAGGAGGCTTCACATAATCACGATTGAACTTCAGTAAGTTCTTTTAATCGTAGAATTATGTTTCAGCCATCCTGTCCTCGATATAGTGAATAAATGTAGATGTTTAAAGAGGTACATGAGCGTTCCAAATTCCATGATTGAAAGGTATGTGTGGTAAGTACACAAAAGAACAGCTAGAGTCCATACCAATGATGTAATACTCCAAAGTAATATCAAAACATGAAAGAATGTGTGAGAAACATGAATGAATGTGTGAGAAAACATGAACTTCAGGAGTAACAAGCATTTCAAGGAAATACGGATTCTGATATACCTGCCGGTTTGCACAACGGGCGGTTATAAAACTTGGCAAATGTGGATGACTTTTGAGACCATCCGGCGGACTTAAAAATGGTGTCAATGGGGGCACCGTTTCTGGCTGCAGCTGAAGTGGCTGCGTGTCTCGTAGAATGAGCAGAAAAGATTGAGATATCGATTCCTGCTGCACACAAGATATCTTTAACCCATCTACTCAGGGTTTGTTTGGAAGCCGGTCCATGAGGAGCGGTTGTACTTATGAAAATTTGTTCGCAATCGACAGGGCGAATGTTTTTAGTCATGTCCAGATAACTGTCAACTAAAGTCGGCACACAAAGATCTGGATCTGCTGGGTTAAAAGGAATATCTAAGCATGGTTGAGCTCGTTTAGGGCCTGAAGTTTTTATTCTAGTTGACACTAGAATTTTCATTCCAGATTCATCTCTGAGAATGTCCGTGATTTTAAGAGAGTGAATAGTTTGCATTCTCTGTCCAGATGCCAGAGCAAGAAGCACCACTAGCTTGCTTGAGGTAAACTTAAGGGAGTCTTGTTTTTGAGTTTTTATGTAGGAGAAAACTGACTGAGGGTCCCATGTAAAATCGTACTTGGGTTTGGGCGGACGAGTTTTATAAACACCCCTCAGAAAACGTTTAATTGCTGGGTCATCAGCTAATTTAGTGTTTGAGATCAATGATAGCGCGGCCCTATGAGTGTTGAATGAATTATATGAATTACTAGAATTGTCAAGCAAGTGTTGAAAAAATGCCAACGTTTTTGCAATTTCAACGTCAAAAACTGAAGTTTTTAAAGACAAACAATAATTCCACCACTGCCGTAGAGACGTGTCATACTGTCGAAGGGTTGACGGTGACAGGGACTGGACGATGGTATCAACAGCGCATTCTGGAACACCCTTCATCAAGTGAGCTTGCCGGATAATGTGGCAACCACCAGGATAAGATCCTTCGATAAAGGGTGGTTCATCTGATTCCTGAAAGGGGACATCAAAAGATTATCTTGAGGACCAAACGTTAAGCATTGTGAAATGCAAAGGCGCATGAAGAGTGGATACCATACTTGTCCCTCCCAGAGAGGGACCACTACAATTCCTGTAGCCTGATCTGCCATGATTTTTTGGAGGACTCTAGTTATCAAGGAGAATGGAGGAAATGCATAGAAATGGAGACCACTCCAGCTGACCGTGAAGGCATCCACTTTCCAGGCCCCTGGTTCTTTGAACCATGAGACATATGTCTCACATTTCGCGTTGATGCTTGAGGCAAACAGATCAACTTTCGGGTGGCCAAGCTTTGCAACTATTGAACAAAAAACATTATCATTTAGAGACCATTCAGTTTCTGGAGGTAGAATGCGAGATGCCTCGTCTGCCTCAAAATTATCTTTAGAAGAAATATATGAAGCGAATACCCAAAGGTTTCTAGCCTCACACCACTCCCAAATTTCTCTGGAGAGGTTATTGAGGGTAGGGTGTTGCACACTACCCATTTTATTCACACAGGCCAGTGCTGTGGTATTGTCGGTTCTCAGTAAGATATTGCAGTCTTGCACAGACGAAGCAAAATGTTGAAGGCCAAAATATATGGCTTGGAGTTCCAGAAAGTTGATGTGTTTGTCTGAGTATTCTGATGTCCACCAGCCATGGGTACTAGCACCATTGCACACGGCTCCCCACCCAGTTAAGCTGGAATCTGAGCAAATTTCCAATGCATAAACGTCATTAGTGAGGGCATTCTCACTATGTGGTAAGGTTTTTTCCCACCAAACAAGATCATCTCTAATATAATCAGGGATCCTCATTTTTGCAGAAAAACACCCATCGCAGCTAGTAAGGGCCAAGTATTTGGCCCTTTCTAAACGTTTGGTGTGAACCCAGCCGTATTTAACAGCAGGGCATGCAGACGTCAGTATGCCTATTAATTGAGCGAGGGTGCGGATCCTACAAAAAGTTTTTGACCCAAAATATTGAAGAAAATTTAAAATTTTTTGTTTTTTATCCTCTGGCAGTTCAAGCGACATTTTTTCCGAATCAAATTGAAATCCTAGAAACTTGCAACGTTTGCTAGGGATCACAATACTTTTTTCATAGTTTATAATGAAACCTAACTTCTCCAATAAAGATATAGTATACTTCAAGTTGATTGTACATTCCTCATATGATGAACTTATCAGGAAAAAATCGTCTAAATAATTTACTATTATTATGCCCCTACTACGAAGGTTCTGTGTTACTGGTTTGAGCAATTTCGAAAACGTGTAAGGGGCTGAACATAATCCAAAGCATAGGCAGTTGAACTGATAGTAGCGATTTTCAAATTCAAATCGTAAAAATTTTCTATGTTCCTTATTGATAGGGATCATATAATAGGCGTCCTTGAGGTCTATTGACGCCATATAACTATGAGATTGAACTAATCGGGATGCTGTTCTTACATCTTCCATCTTGAAGTGAGGGCAGTCAACAAAAACATTCAAACGTTTCAAATTCAGGATAAATCGTTTCTTACCATTAGGTTTATCAGCGAGAAAGATCGGGGACAAGAATTGGTCTGATGAGGGTTTACATTTGCTGACTGCCCCTATTTTCATCAAGTTGTCAATTTCAATTTTAAGTTGTAGACGTTCGGCAGAAGAGAAGGCGGTTCTATGCGGGGGTGATAACTGATGAGGCTCATCAATGAATGGAAGCCTGTATCCCTTAACCCATTCAAGAATTATGGAATTCGTGGTCAAATTAGCCCAACTATCATAAAAGCGATACAAGCGACCAGCATATTTTGTGCTTACCATACTCATCGTCTCCTGTCGCGAACATCGTCCCTCTTGTTCTTGCTCTTCCAATGGCCCTTCGACTCCATCTGCATGTTGGTCTTGGAGGGCTGGTAACCCCTGGAACGTCCCGCATCCCTCTGGTAGCGGGCAGGGGATTGGAAGTTTTTTGACTGTGGGGCAGAGCTACGGGGTGCACCCCCAGTACTTGTGCCTTTGTATGAGCGAGAGACTGATGATTGAACTGAGGGTCCCTTCACAGGCTTCAGTTGCTTGCTGGCTTGTTCTAGCGACTTCACATTTCTAATTTTGTCAATAAGATCTGACCCGAATAATAGACCAGAATGACTTGTAACATCAGAAACTTTATCTCTAATATTTTTGTCAAAAACAGGAGTTATCAGGTTCCTACGAATCACAGTGATACGATGGAAAAGGTTTGTGAGAATTCTACCAGAATCTGACAAAAACGTTAAAATTGACTCTCTAGGAACGTGCGTTCCCCCCTCCAGAAGGGCGTTGACACCCCTGCCTAGTGCACCTAAGCCAATACCTAATTGACGTTGTAATTCTACATAGGAACCTTCGCGGAGAAGATCCTGTTTAGTCAAAAGAGGTTGAACTTCTGGATTAAGAGACGGAGGAGAAAGAGCAGGAATATTGGTGGGCAACGGATACAACTGAAGTAATGACGAAGTTTCGTCTTTTTTAAGGCCTTGTTCAAGAAGATGGTTCCATCGTGAAACAAGCGCGTCGTGGAAAGAAATAACTTCCTTGTTTTCCTGGTTGGGATCCGCTCCTAAAATACTCAAAATTTCGTCTGGTAAAATGTTTATGTCCACAACATCTTCCGAAAATTCCGCGACCTGGCCTGAGCTGCACGCACCAGACTGGTCGGGGGGTATTGGGCCCGCGTTGCACACTTGGGCCTTCAAATTGAAAGCTTCCTGCTGAGAAGCGTCGCTCTTCCCCAGGAACTTAGGGAACGAGGGAGTCGGGGAACGAGAGGAACAATCCGGCAAGGATCGAACAACCCCGGGAGACGGGGAACGATGAGACCCCGACCTTGGAGAAAGGGAAGGGGAAAGACGCGGCTGTTGCATACGCCGAACCGAAGTCTCCCGCTCCCGTTGTTTTTGTTTACGTTTCCCCCTTTCGAACTTTTTCTCGAGTTTCCTCAACCTTTTGAGGAGCGACTTTTTTGACATCTCGTCCGAACTCTCATCACTGGATGACGAGGATCGACACCTTTTTCTCGATTTACCCATCAGTAAATCAGAACTGTAAGGAAAAAGAATAACGAACGAACGAATTAGGTTGGTATGGAACGTCTAGCAAGGAAATTGAAAACGACTTACGTTTTTCGCAGGAATTTGAAGGTTGATTCACTCACCTTTCACACACAATATAGCTTTTGCTCAAAGCTAACACTGATACCGAAGGTACACCAAGTTTCGGGCGAAAAAACAGACGGAAACAGCGCGAGCGAGCGAATTGACCGTCAGGGACATGCGGCGGAGCACACAAAAAACACAACTGAAGATCGCTTGCAGCATGGCGCTAGTAGGTGACTCCTCCCCTCCCCTCCAGCGGGAAAGGTGGGGAAGTTACCCGAATCTACAAGGATTTTCTTCTTTAAAGCTTGTGGCGAAGTACTACCTGATAACACGTACTACATTTATTCACTATATCGAGGACAGGATGGCTGAAACATAATCTAACATTTTCATTTTCCTGTGGTGCATGAAATCCGGTTACATCTGGAATTCTTGATTCACGTCCTAACATAGCAAAGAATGGCGTCATTTTTATTCGTTTACAATATTGATTATTCAAATTGAACTCTATTCTTTTTAGATATGGTTCCCAGTGAGTGTCTTTTTTTTGTACTTGTCGAATCGCTTGGGTGACTAATGCTACTCGTCTTTCCGTGGCTCCCTGAGAAGCTGGGTGATACGGGCTTGAGAAATTTTGATGGATTCCCATTTCTTGCAAATATTCACTAACTGCTTGATTTTTAAAGGACTTGCCGTTATCTGTTTGTAAATTTTTTATAAAACCCCATGTGTATTGATATTGTTTTAAAGCCGTAATTACCTCGTCTCCTGTCTGATTTCTGCACAATTTTAATTGCATATGTCTAGTATGTAAATCCACTAATAATAAAATCGACTGTCGTTGATTTGGGTTTTGAGAACATTCTACCGGTCCTAAGAAATCACATTGTAAAACATCATTTGGGAATTGCGTTATGGGTTTCATCTCCTTCAATTCTCCTCCTCGCTTCTGTGTGTTTGTTTTTGTTGTGTGACATACATCACAACTTTGAACGTGATTTGTTACATCACCTACTAAATTATACCAATAATATTTATTTTTTATTAATCTTAACGTATTTTTTCTACCTGGATGACTCATATCATCATGGTATATTGTTATTATTTTTCTCCTTAACGATAATGGTACGTATAATAATTTCTTATCCTTTTCTATTTTCCATAAATTTCCTACATCATCTAATTCATATCTCCGAGCCTGACTCTTTAATAACTTCGTAGATTTCTTATTTTCTAACTTAATCTGTATTATTTCCCTTGCGAAATCATCTGTTTGTAATGCCATACGAAATTTTTCGGATTGTTGAAAAGTTTCTGGTTTATCGATGTCTTCATTCGTATCAACTTGTAAATCATGCGCTAATCTGCTCTCTTCTTCTAATTTCTTAGACTGTTGGCGCGTAACAACACAAATACTATCTGACTGCAAACAAATTGGCTCTAGATTATCTTCACTTAATGTCTCACTTTCTCCGTATCTACTCAAATGATCACATATTGACAACGTTTTTCCCTTGGCATACATAATCTTAATTGGATATTCACTTAATTTCAAACTAAGTTTAAAAATCTTACTATGTGCTTCTTTGATATTTTCTACAAATCGTAAAGCTGCGTGATCTGATATTATTATTGTCTCAAATGGAGACATATGAATATATTGGCGCGCATTTTGAACAGCCATACAAATTCCTGTTAATTCTAAATAAGTTGCTGAATATCGCGCTTGTGTCGGACTATATCGCCTAGAAAAGAATTCAATAGGGAACCATTTTCCTTTGTAATTCTGAACTGTTACTGCACCGACTCCGTGAGCTGCAGAATCCACAAGAATCACTACTGGTCTATTTTCATCGTACGTCCGTAAAATTGGCGCTTGTGAACATAATTCTTTCATTTTCTGCAATGCTTTTTGCTGTGCTTCACCCCATATTATTTTTACTTGCTTATCTTTACTTCTGAGCAAATCTGTAATAGGCTGCATAACTGTTGCGAAATTATGTATGTGATCCCTGAAAAAACCAAACATCCCAACTAAAGACTGAACTTGTTTTTTCGTCGTTGGTGGGGGAATAGCATTAACCGTTTTTATTTTGTCTAAATCTGTTTGTATTTTACCAGAGCCTACAACTTTCCCTAACAATTTAATTTGCGTATATCCAATATGCATCTTATCTGCACTTAATTTTAAACCTTTTTCTTCTATAAGTGCTAACATTTTTTCCATATCTTGTTTATGCTCTGTCATATCCATTGACCCTAAACAAACATCATCTGCATACTGAGTTACTTTATGTTGATCTATTAACGGTTTTAATGTACTTTCCGCTATTTCTATAAATTTTCCTGTTGAAATTTTTAGACCCATTGGTAAATAATTAAATACCCACGTATCATTATTGTGATCCGCAAATCCTAACTTTAGCTGATCTTCTTTCTTAACTGGGATTTGATGCCAAGCACTGGCATAGTCAAATGAACTCAAAATATATTTTTGCGACGCGATTTGAATTGTTTCTTGAGCCGTTCTACCCGTATAAGCTCCAACTGCTTGATGATCAATAACCTTATTTAATTCACGGAAATCAGTTATCATACGATAGTCTCCTTGTTTTTTCTTTATCAGATACGAAGGACTCCTATAGGGGGTAGGACGTTTTGTAATAATTCCCTTTTTACTTAGTTTTTCAATTTCGTGTTTCATGGCGTTAATTTCATGAGGATTTCTTCTAAAACTTTTGCATTTAATTGGCGTATTAGTGATTAATGGTATCTCCACTGGTTGACATTTTGCTCTCCCCACGTCATGTTCGTTAGATACAAAGGCATTCACATGTCGTTTTAGGATTGCTACTATTTCATTATGGTCTTTTGAAGTTAACTCTGGATTTATGTCTAATCTTACACCTTTGTAGTCCTCAATTTGTTCTTTTCGAGCTTCAAAATAAGTTTTAAAACCTTCTATCATTTTTTTACTTTCAACAATCTGTACCTTCTTAATGGCCTGTTTAACGGCCGTAGATTGACGCCATTCTGGTTGTAACTTTATTTCTGAATTTTCACAATTATCTTTTTTGATAAATTTCTTTTGGGCAACTGATTTATTTTTATTTAGAGCTTCACCTTTTAACCTATCCGGTGTCTTATAAATTGTTGCTTGAACTTTAAAACTATTATTTTGCTGTGGGTTTGGTTTTAGCCATGAAAAACTTGATGAGTTTTCTATAAAGTAAACATGAATTCTCTGTGGTCGATTTTTAAATTTGTAATATCGTGCTTTTTGTTGCGTCAAATTGTAATATAACAGGTTAACACCAACTAATTGTGCCAACAATTTTTCTGTGCCTTGCATTTTACTAGTGACATTTAACTTTTTGAAAACTTTGTCATGCGATATTTTATGCGCCTCTAAAGCTTTTTTAAAAACTTCAATTCGATTCGACCCAGAATTTAAATCCCCGGCTGGGATCAACACTTCTATTTCGTTTTCTTGGAGCATCGTCTTACTGGAAAATGATACCACAGGAATCGTAACGTCACCGGAACCTGGCCCGTCTTTTAAAGGCGGCGTTTTGCCTATTTTGCAATCTCCTAGCGTCCTTGCTAGCGTCTCGTCTCCTTTTTGACCGACTTCTCGTGTTTCCGAGACATGCTGATCTGCAATAGTTACGTTTTCTGTGGGAATGAATTCCTGAATGAGTTTCGCTTCTCTCCCGGTATAATGTGAAACCAGACCACAAGCTTCTGTATCAAAAATCTTGTTTATTTGTTCATCTTTTCCGCTAAATGAAACATTCAAGTTTTCCACTATAAGAAGCTGTTCTTTAAAATCAATCAATACATTATTGTTATGGAAAAAATCTCTCCCTAAAATTACTGGAGTATCCTTAAATTCCATTTCGGCCATACTCGGTTGCCAAACATAAAATTCATGCTCAAATTGTCTCTTTTTATTATCATCCCCGGTTATAATTATACTTAATATTATTTTCCCCAATATTTCTAACCTTTTTTTATCTATAGAATATAATTTTGTATTTGTTAACCTTATTCCTATCTTAGTATCCACGTATTTTTCGTGAATAAGTGAAACGCTTGCGCCCGTATCACATAAAGCGTTCAAATTATTATTACCCAATCCTATTTCTATAATTGGTTGTTTATACCTACATTTTTCTTGACAACCCATTTTACTAATTATTTTTAAATTGTCGGGACGGTCAATTTCACTTGCTTTTACCGCCCCCTCAACTAGTTTTTTGGATTCTGGTAACCCACATTTTCTCTACTCTGAACATTTTGAGTGGGCCCATTTTGTAAGGGGTAAAAATTATTCGGTCTTGTATTGAAGCTATCATGACCTCTTCCCCGATACGGTATCCCCCCAGAAATATTTACTTGTTGCAATAACATATTTCCAAGTACTGTTGCCAAATCGTTTGTATTAGCAACATTCCTTTGTCCTACATTGTAATAAGACCTACCACGATATGATCCTCTATGATTACCCCACTGCTGTTGATTTCCTGCAAATTGGCGGACTTGATATCCCTGGTTAAAATTCTGGTTTTGATAATTGTTTTGAGGATAACTACGATTTTGCCCCTGACTATAAATTCCACGGCCGCGATTTCCTCTATAAAAAGATCCCCTACCGCGATTTGCTGCCCACTTTTTATTCTCAGCTTCTAATAAAGCAATACGCGCATGCAAAGGATCTTCATTTCTAACAGTGACTTTCGGTTCAGTAGACAATTTGAGAAGTGCATCTACTTGGTATAACTTTATGACAGCTTGCTCAAAATCTGTCATACCTGCCATACTAATCCTGTATTCGTTTGGTAATCCTGCAGCTAATATACGTTGTTTTTCATGAGAGGGCATATCTGGAGCTGCCTTCCAGACCAAATTTCTCAATCTATCTACATATTGTTTGATTGTTTCAGTTTCTAGCTTTCTTAAAGTAAATAATTCCAATCTGGCTGATTCGATTAAACTTGGATCTTGAAATTCCTGCCTCAATTGCAATTTAAATTCATCCCAATCTGGTTTTATTTTCCCTGACTTCTCCATTTCATCATACCACAATTGGGCATCTGCCAGAAAAAAGCTCGGTATAGAACGCAGAATTTCTTTCTTATCCCAAGAATGATATTTTGCTAGTTTTTCCCAGCTATTGATGAATTGATTAATATCCTCATGATTCTGTGCCGAGAAATAACGTGGCGTTATCTTGATTGAATTGGCCATTTTATTAATTGGTTTAATAATTGGAGGATTTATGATTTTAACGTCTTTCGTCTTTCGAGTTTCGTCTTTCTCTACTTCGTCATAAATATTCTCTCCTGATTCTAAATCACTATTATTTTCATTAAATGTTTCTAACGAGTCTGTGTCCCCTTCATTTTTCACAAAACCCTGATCTTTTAATATTGCAATCGCTTCTAAAAAATGTTCGTCTTTAATTGCATTATTTATAATTATTTGTAACAAACGTAAAACATCTAAATCAGGTTGTAACCAAATTTCATTAATTTTTAATCTGTTTTCATCCCTTGTAAATGGTTGTCCCCCTAAATAAGTTATTATTTTAGAGTAATCAGCTGCTGTCAATTTATTTAAAATTCTCAGGGGTTCAGAAGGCCCTAAATGATACCTATCAATGAATCTCTTAACTATCAAAACTAATAGTGGATCGTTATCCGTCATTTACACAAAAAATTTCAGGATGAATTTAACTTGGACATTCTCAATGTAATTTTCTCTTTCCTAACAGTTGTTTCATCTCACATATCTCCTGCTTAGGTGGATATACAAGATAATTTCAACTGCCAGTATCAGAGGTCCTTCAAATTGTAATCTATTTCTTTTGGCGACAGCTTTTTCTGCTGCTTGTATAGCTCGTTTTCAATTCGTCCACGAGCTACACAAAATGTATTGCATTGCTGCAAGACATGCCTTTTTACAAAAGGGATCCTGCCGAAGTGATTTAGCCTCTAATTTCAGGATGAATTTAACTTTTCTGCTCACTTTCTTTGAGAGATCTAACCCTTTCTGTACACCAAGTGCTTAAGTCCAGGTTTTTCTACTCCTTGCGAACTCTTTGATAGTACCTGATTAGTACTTGTAAAAATGTATAAAAGGCGCGTCCTTAACAACGCCTTATGCAACTGGCGTTAGAGCACAGTTGCCTAGGTCCCTACTTATTTGCTAAAAAGAGTTCACAAGCAGCGTATCCCAACGAAATGGCAGTTCAAAATTATTTAACGGAAATATTCCGATAACAAAAGGGGTTCCTAGCCTAAGGCTGTTCACTGTAAAATTGATAAAATTCTTATTATTAAACACACAAGAAAAAATAATAATGTAAACGAGAGAGACACTAGTGCACCCAAAAAAAATAAAAAATTTTCAATAGAAAAACTATTGTTTCCAGGGCAAAATTATTTAAGAATTTTTTTTTTTTTTTTTTTTTTTTACTTTAGGGTTTTTTTAACTTTAAAATTATTTCAAAAAAAATTATTTTCAAAAAACTTTGGCGCCTAGATCATTATGTCAGGACAATATTATTAAACAATTTTATCCAATTTATTGTTACCCGGCGCCTCCACCATTATGTCAGTGCCTGTTGTGGGATTATTGGATTATTAAGGTAGAATTGATAATACTGAAAAGAGTAAATGAATCTTTTATTAATATTATTATTCCCCCCTTTTATTATTATCTAATCCCCCAACACTCTAAAGTCTCTCCTCGTGATACCTTGGCGTCGACCGAAGATCCTGCGGGTGGCTTGACGTTGAAGTCCGAGGTCGTGGAAGCGAAGACTTGAAGGTGAGAAGAGAGGCGGCACTGCGAGGTACTAGACGGGGCTAATCGTCCAGGATCACTCTTCTAGGAGAAGGCCGCAACAGGAGCTAGTTGTTGACGGCGGAGAATCCGTAGATGTAGCGATGCGAGATTCGGTGCTCGTCAGGCTTTTATAGATTCGGTCGGATCGCGGAATGGGGGTGGAGCCTGCTGCTGGCTGGCCGGCTCGGTCCCACCGTTGCGGATCCGACACTAACTACCACCTAGGCGCAAAGAAGTCTGTCGGCGTGAATCGGTCTAAGTCGAGAAAAATACAACTACGAGAAGAGACGTCTTCTCGCGTCGTTTCGTGCGGAAGGCTGCTTCTAATGTCACTTTTCCTGTATAATAAATGGATGTACAGCCTACCTATTTTATTTTTACCTGTCTCAGTGTGTTTTTAGGGGTTGTTTCGATAGACTCTAAATTTAGACTGAGCTCGTGTCGAACGGCCTACGGGTTTGAGTGGGTTCGTGTGAGGCTTACTCACACCGGGATCCACTCCGCTGCCACCAAACTTGTAGGCTTGCTACTTGTGGCGGCTTGTGTCGATGACCACAGAGGTAGCGTCCCGCTTACTCGTGGCGGTTGTGACGATCGTCACACCAGTCGTAAACGGGATGTTCGTTCGACAGGGTTGAGGTTTTGATCCGCGGTGAAATTGGTAGCGGCCCGAGGTTGTGACGCCACGTGCCGATCCCAATTTCCCTGATTGATACGAAACCTAACGTGGCGAGCTCAGGTGGGAGGGGGAAGACAAACAAATATCGAAACAATGTGAAATGTGAAAATTACAAGGGTAGCGTGAGGTATTTACCTGTGACGAGGCGGTGAAGCGGCCAGTCGGATTCCTCGGGATGATGCAATCTGAAATGTTTAGCCTTAAGGGCGTCCTACGAAGAAAATGGCGGACACCAAATGTGACGCTGCCGGAGGGGCCTACGATGGTTTCTGAGGGAAACCTCGGAAGATGTGGCGGAGTGTGACGCGTCACCAAGCTCCGGATTTCACACTGAGGAACCAGGTAAATGAGAAAATATCAAATGCAAGATTACAACAATAAAAGGTAATTTTATTAATTAAATGTTGTGGTTTCTGACTAGGCACACTGAAATGTGTGTCGAAAAGAAGCCTGATGGGCGAAACAACAAAGGTAAGTATGGCACAAGTATAGTTTATCTAATATGATGAGTTGCAAGTAATTATTCCATATACAATTTAATAACTCCAATTTGACTTTATGTTTCAGGTTTCCAGAGTAAATCAGTTCAACGTTCCAGGTTTTCAACAAAGGTGAGTATGGTAAGTATAGGTTATCTTTATGCTGCAGGTAAGTATTTAGCTCTAAGTTTACAACTTCTCAAAGTACGACTTTTGTTCAAATGTTTCAGAATTACTTCTACGCACTGTCCTAACTGCATTGGCCAATGGTTAAAAGGTAAGTTATAGTTTTCACTCACACGTGTCAGGGCCCTGAGGTATCCTTCCAGGTGTGATGTGGCGGTTGTGGTGGTTGTGGCGACGGACGTCCGGTGGATTCCAAGGGATCTTCAACCAGATTGTTCGGCGCAGGACGGCAATTTCGATGGTCAGGGATCTTACGAAATGCGTCTTGAAAGTATTTGGGGGCGGTTTGACTCTAACAGGCTCAAGTTCACGGGCTCCTGGGCTCACGGTGACTCTTACTGAATATCTCGGGGGGGTCTGCCGAGTGGGGGGTCTGCTCCATTGTTTTATAGGTCCCCCTCCACTCCCTTGATGGACGGGGGCTGCCAGGTGGAGACGCCTGATTGGCTGGAGACGGCGTCTTCAGTTGAGGGGGGTGACGTCACCTTTGAGCTGACCACGGACCCGAAACTGAGCAATGACGATCGCGGGTGATTATGCCAGCTTCGGGTCGGAAGGAGGTGAATGAATTAACCTAGCCTCTTCACTGGAAAGATACCCACAGTGAGCGGAGGCTCACACCACTATCCAGCATCACGAGCGAATCAGTCACAAAAACGCTAATGGAACAATGGATCAGCCGGTATGGATGTCCACGTCTAATAACAGTCGATCAAGGCCGCCAATTTGAGGGAGCTACGTTCACCAACTTCCTAAAACAAATGGGAATACAAAAGATAAGAACAACCGCGCACCATCCACAATCAAATGGTAAAGTGGAAAGATTTCACGGTTCCCTCAAAGCAGCGATCGCTACAGCCGCCACATCCGCCTCATGGACCAAGGACCTACCGCACATCCTTCTCAGCCTCCGCAACTCCATTCAATCTAAGGATTCACACAGCCCCGCCGAGCGGACATTCAACACGCCCCTCCGCCTCCCCGCGGACGTTTTTCACCCTCCCCCAACACTCGTCAAGGAAACTGACGAAGATATACCTCGGGATTGGACATTCCCAACCCGCTATTACACGGCGAAGAAAATGTACCTACGAGAGCCCGGACTGCACAAATCATTAACTCCCATATACACCGGGCCTTTCAAAGTAATCAACAAGACGGACAAAACGGTCACGTTAGACCTAGAAGGGACCGAACGCACGGTTTCCCTTGATCGGTGCCGCCCATGCCCGACATTCTAAACGAGGTCATCAACCGCCAGGCATGGGGAAAAACCAACCCCCCAATTTTTAAATCCTCAACTCGCGCCCGACTCCGCACTCCACACCGTGCGGAAGAAGGCTTGGGGGACGGCGTACCTGGACGACCGCCCGACCGTGCGCCGCCTACACGCCGCACGTTCTCTCCGCGCTCGCCGCCCGTCAGCGTGGATCTCCGCAGCAGCCACCGCTCTATCAGTCAACAGCAGCCACCGCTCTACCAGTCAACAACAGCAACTATTTTTACATATCAATTTCAAATTCAATGTCAAATTTTCAATTTAAATTTCAAATTCAATTTCAAATTATCAATTTCAATTTCATATTTCAAATTCAAATTTTTCACAATTTTAAATTCAAAATTCCACAATTTACTACTGTTTCACTACCACTGTACTGTAATATTTCTAGTCAATTTTATATGTGTTGTTTATTTACAAAATCCTGGGGGACGTCTGTTGTGTCTCTCAGGAACGTCGTATTTTCCAAATAAACCAACGGTACCTTTCCCTCGGAAACCAGGTCACCAGACAAAAACCTCAACGGACGCCAAGTCCGTTCTCCCGGGAAGAATAGAGCCCGGAGAGTAGGGGGACGCTATATAAGCCTGTTTCCCGAGGAAAAGCTACACACTTCGATTCCAAATCTCAAACTGCTGTCCTCATTTCAAACCACCGACTCAAACCTTAAAAATCTCAAACCAAAACTTCAACGCTTAGGAAATAAACCTAAGTAGTAATCTGGTTTCCCAAAAACCAGGGCTACACTTCTGCAATCTCCAATCCATTTAAATTCTCGTTAAAGTAAAGTCAATTCAAGGTAATCTGGTTTCCCAAAAACCAGGAGCCTTTTCCCTCAATAGTTTAGTAAGCCGGATTCTATATAGCCCGGAGCTAAACTATTCAACAACTCCCTCAAAAACTTTCAGACACAACATCTATCAAAATTTAGAGTATATACTTCCCGTAATTTTATCAGTCATCAAATTTTAGAGTCAGATCTTTCACTAGTACAAAATTTGCCATAGTAGTGACCCGAAACACAACAGTGGTGACCTCTACTATTCTGGATCACAACAGGAGTGTTGCAATTTTTGTTGTGTTTAGGAATTTTGAAGCTGTACTTATTGCGTCTGTATCAGTCTGAAATTCCAGTAAGTAAGTGAAATCGGGTAGGTACAATGACAATGAAATTTAAAAGGACAAGAAAAATGATGACTATGAATAGCATGCACAAAACAAAAATGATGATTAGGTTTTCTCTCGTAGCTCGTCGATGTTCTCTCGGCGGAGTTCTGAGAAGAGATAATGAGACAGGCTGTCGCTATCTCAACAGGAGTCCGTCGTGGTGACTCGTAAGTAGGAAGGTGAAATGAAGTTGGATTGAAGTAGGTAGGTAACTATGAAAATAGTTTCCCGTTTTAGTGAACTAATAGTTCACAAATAATTCGTGAGTGGAGTTGAAAACTCGGTCTCTCACGTGAAATTTCTGGTGGTGCTATGCCGGCACGGTGTCCAGAGTTTCAAAAGTTCAATGATTTGAACTGAAAGTGAAATTTTTGAAAATCTTAACTCTGTGTAATAGGTGGGTACACGAAGTGGTGGTGCAGCGCAACGGTGTCCACTTCTTGAATTGTGAGTGGTGATTAAATCACGGTGTCTCACAAGAAAACTTCGAGTGGGGCTTACTTGCCGCGGTGTCTCGAATTTTCAAAAAACTTGGGTTCACACAGGTTAAAGATGATATTATTACTCACAGGATGGTACCCAGCATGTCACTGTGAGGAGTCTTCTTGCTGTCTTGCGTCTTGGTGATGATGTTTTTGAAGGTTCCGCGATTTTTCGAGAGTGTACTTGTCTCGGAAAATATCACGTCTCGTTCGACTGCGCCAGTTAAGTCGTGCAGCTTCACGTTTTGGTTTAAAAAAAAATGTTTATTTGATTTACAACACACAAGTACGCACTGGAGAGCGGCTAAGAAAGAACTGACCCGAGATGGACTCCCGGGTTCTATATAAGCTCTCTGTTAGTGAAGCTGCGCTCAGCACATTTCTAAGAGCGGACCAGCATTTTAACATTATATAACTTATATATATATAGTTGGTAGTTTATTTCATCATTTTAATTTTCAAATTACACCTACAACAATGGACATATCCATGATCTATTGTTTCTCCCTCTAAGGGAGAAATTTCTTCGTGTACTTTCGAGTTGATTACCTAATATCGTTTTGTTTGTAGTTCGATCAAATTAGTTCAGGAATGTAGCCAAGTGCGTAAGGAGGAGGAAGTTGGTAGCTTGAGATGTGTAGATTTCTCACAAAAATCAAGAGATTTCTAACGATTTCTTTATCATTTAATGATTTTAAAAAAATTGTTAACCACTTAATTGAAGGTTGAGGGTAGGTTTGGGTTGGGCCTTCATAATGGACACAACCGTGGAAAAGCGGTTTGCGCGAATTCGTGTGAAGAGATAGATGAACTCACATGAATTCGAATAATACATTGATTCGAAACTTAACTTATAGGTAAGATAAGAAACAGTAGGTGATAGTATAGTATGAAGTGAAATCACTTGAATAATCATCAGAAGTGACTATTCACGAACGAGGTTCAGGAGTAGCTCGTACTATTGTGGCTGGTTTTCATGTTTGAGGAGCTGACCAGTATCGCACTCGACTTCCAGGATCGTACAGGCAGCTGACACTGCCACAGGTGCGATGAAAATTCTTCAAGCTCGTCATCCCCTTCATCTACGGGGCCAATGTCACAATCTCTACTGAGAGTATCGGCTGTAGGGAGATCTTTGCCTTTTGTAAAAAAATATAATAAAAATACAAAAATAGTAAAATAAAAAACTTTTTAACAAAAAACGGACCGACCTCAAAACTGATTATGGCATCCCAATAAATAGGAAAAAATAATAATGACAACTTATTCAGATAGGTTGGTAGGTAGGTAGGTACGCACTGAAGTTGCCGCTGTGCCCATATGCAGTGACGAACACACGCAAGTAGATTCCACTTCCATCTGGTTAATATTACAACATGCGTCGATAGTGCAATTCAAAACAGGAATGAGAGTGGGTACCTATCATTGAGGTAATTAAAGTGTTCCAAAACTATTAGGTAGTACATCACTGCTGTCGTATGAAGGAGGATGAGAGAGTGACAATAAGTGTGAATTCCTGTACGAAATGTTGGGATTCAAACATACCATCTCTTGATCTCTAATAGTTATTTATCTAATTATACGTGAGATTACATAATATCCAATTAATCTTATATTCCATGTATGGCATATTGAATGTAGAATTGTCTAGATCATGATGTGGGTTTGTGATATGGGTTCATACTCAAATGAACCACTTACTATCACAATATGCGTCGATAGTGCAATACAAAAGGAGTAAGGGTAGGTAAGTAAGTAAACAACCTTCTCATGTTGAATTTGTATCCAACTGCCATTTTTGGTGACGCAGACGTCTTCAACTGTTTTCAAAGGAAATAGGTACACACTTATTGTCACTCTCTCATCCTCCTTCATATGACAGCAGTGACCTACAACCTAATAGTTTTGGAACACTTTTATTACCTCAATGATAGGTACCACTCTTATTCCTGTTTCGCATTGCAAAATCGACGCATGTTGTAATGCTAACCAGATGGAAGTGGAATCTACTTGCGTATGTTTGTCACTGCAGATGGGCATGGCGGCGACTTCAATGCGTACCTACCTACCAACCTATCTGAATATGTTGACATTATTATTTTTTCCTTTTTAGTGAGATGCCATCATCAGTTTGAGGTCGGTCCGTTTTTTTTTTGTTAAAAAGTTTTTTATTTTACTATTTTTGTATTAAATACAAAAATAATATAAATTTTATATTATTTTTTTATTTTTTACTTTTTAGTGATTTTTAAAATTTATTTTTTTAAATCATTTGTTTTAATTTTCAATTTATTGATTTTTTCGACTTCTATTATTTTAATTTGTTTTTTTAATTTTACATAACTTACCTACTACCAAGTACTTTTGTTTAAAGTCGGTATTCTTTGAGTTCCTACCGTTTACCTTTTTTCTAAATTTTTTTGCTATTTTTCTTTTCTAAATAATTTACTTGTACTTTTCAATTTCTAATGGTTTTTTTTACTGTGGAGTTAATTATTAGTACTTTTTGAGGTTTTCTTTATGTAGTAGGTATCAGCAATCTAAAATCCATTATCTTCGAAATCCAACATGCAAATTCGAGTTCAAAAACATCACATGGTGAAATTGAACTCCAACATTGAATTTTGGTGCCAAATTACCTATTCAGGTAATATTCATCAATATCGGATGAAAAAAACTCGGCGCTTCGCGTCTCGCCAAGGGGGGGAAGCCCCCTGGATCCTCCAGATGCTATCTACTTAAAGCCTACGGCATAAATGATAAAACCATGGAACATGTTTTAGCCAAATTTAGTGCAGAACCTTTAGTTGTAGCAACATATTTAAAGTACATCAAAATACATGTCGAAAAGGCGCGTGCAACAGCTCTAGGGCAATAACATGTTCCATACTAAAATGAATGTAGAGATGAAAAATGAAAATGAATGTGCACAGTGGCTACTAACGTTCTAGGAGCAATGATTTTCACAGGGGTAATCTACATCCCGATCCGCATGATCCTTGAAATTTCATCAAAATCAGATAGAAAATGTAGAAGTGATGGCCGCTCCAAGGAAATTTACGTTTGACTCTTATTAGTCTGGGGATGATTATTTTCATAGGAGACAATCTACACAACAACTCGCATAATCCCTGAAAATGTCAACAAAATCAGTTGGAGAATCTAGAAGCTATGGCAGGGAATTATTGTTTGCGCATGCGCAGTAGCTACTATCAGTCCGGGGGCGATGATATCCGTGGAGGAGTATCTACACTCAAATCCGCGCAATCCCAGAAAATACCATCGAAATCGGATATAAAATGTAGAAAGTATAGCTCTTACAGGGAATTCACGTTTGTGCAGGCGCAGTGGCTGTTATCAGTTCATTGGCAATGCTTTTCATAGGTGACCATCTATATGCCAATCCGCAATCCGCAGTCCGGAGGCAATGATTTCATAGGGTGAGCCAACTCGTACAATCTCTGGAAATTTCATCGAAATCGGACCGCAACTTCATAGTTTAGCCCACTGCAACATGTTTTGGATGACGGAAAGGCTATGTGCTAGACCCACTTGGTAGTCTACCGGAAAATGCTGGTTATCGGAACCCCCCTCATAAAGCATCTCATTTTTGTGAAGCTCCAGAATCGGACCTCCAATCAATCAGTAGGGAAACTCGTCTTTCAATTTATTTTGAAATTTCAATTTTTTCGAATTTGAAATTTGAAATGTTAAAGTTAATTTCAAAATTGAGTTCAACATTATTTTTTTAAATTAAATTTTTGTTTCACAATCAAGTTTATCTTGAAGAAATAAGCGTTTCACTCTAAATAGGGAGGATGGTCACCAATGAATGAGAGGGTTGTCCCCCAGGAATTTGTTGAGGGGCGGCAGGCGTCCCAGAATATAACGGAGGGGACGGTTGGGTTGGCGGGGGCGGGTGGGTGGCTTCGAGGAGTCAGGCGGGGGGAGAGGATACGGAACAATCTTCCCGAACTCAACAAAAACCACGTTTTTTGTACTATTTTCACGAATTTTGGACACTTTTAACAAACCAAAATGAAATCCGATTGAAACGGGACCACTATGGATACTTGTAGAACACATTTCAAGAAGAATCAGGCAGATACGTGCCCGAATAAGAAAATGCTAGTGGTACAAACATACAAAAAACGCTTTTTTTCATAACGCTTTTTCGTTAATTTAAGATGACGTGGAATTTCTGGAAACGAAAGACACCACCCAGACAAAAAAAAGTCTGCCAAGTAAGTGTGGCATATAGCTTCCTCATCTTTATCCTGATATTGGCTAATCTCAAAATAGGTCCATGAAAATCCATGGATACCTTTGCCATCATTCCCACCCATCTATGGCTACTCTATCCACAGTTCCCACACATCCAAGGTTGCTCTTGCCACAGTTGCCTAGCATCAGCAGATAACCTTGCCTCAGTTCCCACACATCTACAGTTAGCCTTGCCATAGTTCCCACCAGGGGTCTATAAGGCCACTTCAGGTATAGCCCCAGAAAAATTTCTCTCTCTATAAGCTAGATTTTTACCTCCAGGTTGAAAAAACTCCCTTCAAAAAATGTTCTCCCCACAGTAGAAAAAAATTCCCTAGCAGAAAGTTTTTTCCCTCAAAACTCACTCTTGATCCGTGAAAGCATGGATCTTTTACAAGTGTAAAATAATTATTCACTGACATGCAGTTATTATGCCAAATATCCATACTGGAACCTGAGGCCAAGGTAGTCTAGTATCCATGCATACTACTAGGTCCATGCCCGGAGCTGTTTCTACAGCCAGCAGATGTAGAGAAGAAGAAGAAGTTGGATGGAGTTTATAGGTATCGTACAATCGATTGTCCACTCCCGAATTTCCAAGATCTGGGGCAAGACCCCAGTGTTGTCATGGTGATATGTTTTTTATTTATTAATTCTGTCCCATCAACGCATATGCAGTAGCCTTATTTTAGTTCACCCCCTCCTCTTCACAGCCACTGTTGGGGAAGACACAATCGACTTTATTCTCTCTGATCCAGAAATGTTTTGATGGATGGAAACTCTGTTCAGGTTGCCATGAAAGTTCCGTGTAAGGCAATAACAAGAGGGGGAGTCCATTGCATGTAAACACATGGAGTACGATTAAACTTCTATTCTTCGGATATCAGTTAAGGATGGGATTAAAAAAAATAGCACTCGAATGGATACTCCCCACTTTTACAGATTTTCACAGTCCGTTGCCCAGACAGACGTTGCACTATTATGTGTTTACCTCTTTTGATGGAGGTGGCATGAAACAATTTTACTGATTGACAGCAAAATTATGATTTTTGGTGTGTTATCATTGTTGTGGATGGCGTTTGCGAGAGAGAGATTTTTTCACATGTATAAAAGTAGGTTGAAACTAAGTTTTAAAATGGGTATTGTTGAAGTTGTTATCTTCAAAACGCTAGGAGTTGTGTCTCTGAAATGTCTAGATTGACGAATTGAGCTCTTTTCTGGGTATTCCCCATAAGGTGTCTTGAAACACTGACAGTTTATGTTACTGGTCCTCTTACAGATTTTGGGTTTCCGCGGGTTTATACTTGCTTACTTTCAATGTTTACACTACACTTCTTTTAAATTTTTCAATGTTTCATAGTTTCATTACAATTTTTTCTACTTTTCTACGATAATTACAATGCAATTTTTTGAAGTTTTGAGAAAACTACTTTTTTCAAAGCGAATTTTTACAGAACATTGGCTGTTGATAAATGTTGAAAAAAATCGATGTGCAAACATCGACGCCCATTCCTAAATATTATTGATGGAGATAAAAATTTCAAGTCCGATTGTTTCAATCTCAAATCTGTGATGCCTTTAAAGCGCGTAAAAATGGAATATAAGAGATTTTTGGTACAATTCAACTTAATGATCACAATCATTTATTGAATATCACATTACATAGGTAATAAAATTCACGATAATTCATTCGAGGTTATTCCAAGGTGTCGAGTTGCAGCATGAAAATTGTAAACCATGAAATTAAAAACTGTTGGTCATCGATATCACCTCGAAACCCATTTAAACGAGTGAAATTCGGTTCATAATCATTCCATAGGAACAGAGCTGTAAGGTAAGAAGCATGAAACGTTAATTTCTTCATAATTGCAATCCAATTTCTTTCAAAATTGTAAAATTTTTGTACTTTGCTGAAAGTGAACTGAATTTAGATGTCAAACAAGTGAAGGTTGAGGTTAGTTGAGTTACCAACGTATTTTTCTTGCCCACTGCTGTGTTCTTGCTGCAATTCAAAAGTTTGTCTTGCTTGAAGCACTTCAGAGCTTGGAGAGTTGTATTCCAATATATCACACTCAGTAATCTACTATTAGTCAAACCTTCGTTTTGTGACACATTCTGCTCAGTCAATCGAAATAGTGAGGTAATATTCAGAATCTGCGTTAAATTTTACATAAGTTCACCTTTGGAAGGCATTTATTCTAGAAGTGTTTTCTGAAACATCCTGAAAAGTTTGTGCAGAAAATACGTTAAAAGTCCATTCATGCAGCATGAATTAATGAGCGAATTTTCAAAGAAATCATTCAGTTGAAGGTGTGGTTAAGAAAAGGACCAATGGTGTCGTTTGTTTGTTTTTTTTTTTCACATATGATTTTTGGAAAAACTTCAGGGATCGTTTCAGAATGTTCCAAAACGGATTTCAGTGTGAAAATTTTTCGAAAAAGTCGATTCTAAAAATTTTGAGGCCATTGCAATAGCTTCATTTGCTTTGAAAATTCGCTAATAAAACGCTGCAAATTATTGCTGGGTATGCTTTGAAGATCTTAGGAGTCCATATTCATGAGTCGTCTCTACGAACTCATAGAGTACCCACACGGCTACTGCATACAACAAATATACGCACGTATTCATTATATATATATATATATAGATACAAACTTTTCTTAATTTTGGACTTTTTTCATTTTTGAAAAAAGCAGCAATGTCAGAAATTTTGTGCTGAATCCGAATATATCATATATTACCATGATTTTGAATGTAATGACCACAAAAAACGGGAAAAACCCATTTTTTTGGAGTTTTTTGATTTGTGGACCACTTTGGATTGTCCAAAATAGCTGGTTAACGAACTTGACCTATAGTTTGTTGTAACGAACATTTTGGCAAAAAAAAAATTTCTAAACAATTACTCAAGTTATCGTCCGGAATGACACATATATACATAATATACATATATCTCTTTTTATTAGCGAATTTTCAAGGGAAATGGAGCTATTGCAATGGCCTAAAAATTTTTAGAATCGACTTCTTCGAAAAAACCGATTCTCAAAATTTTGAGGCCATTGCAATAGCTTCATTGTCCTTGAAAATTCGCTAATAAAAAGAGAGCTAAACAAAAATGCCAAGTGGGTGTGGCACATGGCTTCCATAACCCGATTGTATTGATGATCCGATGCATAGTAGTAGTTTATCTCAAAATATCAATTGCACTACCGTATTTCCTACACGCCAACTCCATGAAAATTTCTTCGAAATCAAATGAAAAATGTAGAATTTATGATGCTTTTTTTTTAATCTCCCCACAAAGACAGAAGGTCTATCTGACGGAGGGAGCATGCCATAAAACAAAATAAATAAAATATAATGGGGAGAACGCCCATGACTCACCTGACGCCGGTCCTAGGGATGAGTGATATTGAGGAAGGTGGGGGTGGGAAAGAGGGATGAAGGGAAGTGCCTCTATAAAATGTCCACCAGTTTAAATATGAGCCGAGCAATACGCGTCTGGTGACACCACGGAGTACACCTACTGAGATGCCCAGCTCGCGCAACTCCGTGGCATTTTTCGGTCGCATGGTCACAGCCATCACCCTGATGTTTTTGGGTTCCCAGTAATGGTGGCCACTCTTTTTAGCTCTGACACTGCTTGCCGTGAATCATCTCTATAATACTTTCTTATCTTAGCCCGTCAGGTCTGCTCCATGTTCGTGCTGCCATTAACAACTTGGACATCCAGGATAAGGCAACACCTGTCGGGCTTAACTGCAACGATGTCATGCTTCTTGCCCTGGTCACTTGGCATGTGGTATAATCTCTCCCTTTCAACATCCCAGCCACTGGATGACAAGGCACCTGCTATCTGCTTGTCGACCGCATCATGACGAAGGATGCGGCCCCAATAAGTTCGTGGACACATCTGCTCTACATGATACAGGTGTTCATTTCCACTCTGACAGGCACGGCAAAGGGTATCTGTCATCCCACGACTACCCCTTGAACACCGTATTGCTGTTGGCAGTGTTTCCACGCGGACAGCGTGGAAGTTCCGGTAGTCGCGGGCCCCAATGCCCTCTGAAGCCCAATCCACCCATTGGGATGAGATAAGGCTTTCAGAGCGCTGTCGGAGTAATTTACCATCCACTGACTCATGCAGGGCAGCAGCGAACTCAGCAGACGAACTGGGTTTTGGAGCAGATGGTGTTGCTCGGTCGCACCATGCTAACTGCTGCCTGACAAAATCAATACTAGCAGCTACTTGGGCGACCTCCCAGCTCGACCCCTGAAGGGCTAGCAAGCGCTGGCGGCGCAGAGAAGGGATGCATGCGGAGAGAGACACAATGCCAAGCCCACTGGATTTGACCGGTGCATGGATATAGGCAATTGGGACACCAGGTGTGAACCTCAGCGAAGAGTGCACAGCAGAGCGGACTTCTCGATCAAATTCCTGCAACCTCCCCGCCGTAAGCCTACCAAAGACTAACCCGTAGGTTAGCGTTGGCAGTAAGTACGTGCGGAGGAGGTGCAGCCTCTGCTATGGCTTTAATGGAGCCTTGGTAACGCGGGCTAGCGCTCTATCAAGGTCCACATGGCTGGCAGTAATGGTGGCCACCCCCATGAAGTCGACTCCATGGTACCGCCAGACCTCCAACACAGATCGAGAAGGAATGGGGGCTTGTCCTATGACAAAACCCCCATCCACAACTTTCTCTTTGTGTTGGCGACCCGACGGGACCAAGGAGACTGACCCATGTAATCAGACACCCAGGTGACACCCAGGAAATTCACGTTTGCGCATGCGCAGTAGCTACTATCAGTCCGTGAGCAATGGTTTCCATAGAAGACCATTTACATCTCAATCTGCATAACCCCTGAAAATTACAACGAAATCAGATGGAAAATGGAAAAGTTATGATGTTACATGGAAATTTAAGTTAGCGCATGCACAGTGGCTACCATCAGCACGGAGGTGATGATTTTCATAGGAACCATTTACATCCCTATCCGCAAAATTCCAGAAAATGTTAACGAAACGGGATGGAAAATTTAGAAATTATGGCTGTTACGAGGAAATTGCATGCGTAGTAGCTAGTATCAGGGTGGCGATTTTCATAGGCGACCATCTAAATACTAATCTGTATGGTTTCCTGTAATCAAGAATTTATTCTTATTCATTCATTGATTATGATTTTAATCATACTCTTAAAATGTGTGAATACAAATCTAATCCTTTTGGTTTATTATTTTCAATAATAAACCTTTAGAATCAACCAAGAAACAAAGTTGAAGAAAAATTGTTGGTTTACGTTTTAAAGTACGTAGAATCCAAAAACGCTGTAAAATATTGCACAAAGGCTTATCATTTTTCTATATAATTAGATCACTCCGCTGCAAAGAACACGGCTATGCCATTGTTACCACCAACCAACATGAAGGAAAACATCGATCGCATTTTGGTCAGCTAAAATTTGAACGGAGATTAGGCCTCTTTTGCCATTCTCACTCGTGTTTCTGATTTATCGTGTCCAACCCTTAAGTTCTTGTAGGGAGCGAACGGTTTGTCCTACAGAGCTCGGCATGGTCTCTAAAAATTCTAAAAATTCAATACTATCTCAAATTGATGGAAAAACAATACCTTTATATCGAAATTCTCCGAGCTAGGGCGTTTTCGAAATTTGAACCCTTAGAAGTGACCTACATGAACCAAACGCTCCGGGGTACAACTAGACCCCAGATGGAGCCCACATACCAAATTTCATCAAAATCGGTCAATAGTAGGTGGGGAAAGTGGTGCGGACGGACGGACAAATTTTTATTTGATTTTAGAATTCTACGTACCTTGAAACGTGAAACAATAGATTATGAGTTGAGGGGGGGGGGGACAATTTTGTTTTCTTGATCGATTCAAAGGTTCATTAACGAAAACAATTAACCAAAAAAATGCTGTTAATTACGATGCTCAACGTCGCGTCGGCAATACAAATTAATTTCCAAATGACTCGACAATTTTTCAAAACGAGAATGTCAAGTCCTGATGTGCACCAGTTTTGTTTGTTATCCTTCTAAATCTTACTTGAAGTAACTTCAGTCATGTTATTTCTTTTGTTTTTATTAACAAAAGTTGCGGGCCTAGCAAACAAGCATTTGGTACTACATTTAGGGGCTAGTGTATTTTTCGTATATTTCCCTAATAATGGTGAAAAGGTTGAATTTGACTTGGAAAAGGTTGAATTTGACTTGGAGAAGGTTTGATTTGAATTGGAAGAGGTTTGATTTGACTTGGAAAAGGTAGAATTTGACTTGGAAAAGGTTGAATTTGACTTGGAAAAGGTTGGATTTGTTTTGGAAAAAGTTGGATTTGACTTGAAAAAGGTTGGATTTGGCTTCGAAAAGGTTGGAATTGACTTGGAGAAGGTTGGATTTGGCTTCGAAAAGGTTGGAATTGACTTGGAGAAGGTTGGATTTGGCTTCGAAAAGGTTGGAATTGATTTGGAGAAGGTTGGATTTGGCTTCGAAAAGGTTGGAATTGACTTGGAAAAGGTTGGATTTGGCTTCGTAAAGGTTGGAATTGACTTGGAGAAGGTTGGATTTGGCTTCGAAAAGGTTTAATTTGACTTGGAAAAGGTTGAATTTGACTTGGAAAAGGTTGAATTTGACTTGGAAACCGTTGAATTTGACTTGGAAAAGTTGAATTTGACTTGGAAAAGGTTGGATTTGGCTTCGAAAAAGTTGGATTTGGCTTCAATAAGGTTAAATGTCACTCAGAAAAGGTTGAATTTGACTTGGAATAGGTTGGATTTGACTTGGAAAAGGTTGAATTTGACTTGGAAATGCATCATATTCAAGAATTATAAACCTTTGTGTAATAATTTGCAGCGTTTTGTCATTTCGGAATACTGTTGACATGGCCATTTCGGAATCGTTTTCATTTGAAGATCACATTAATCAGTAACGCACATTTGTCTTTGCAGACGTTTTTTAGAAGTTCATCGAGGTAAAAGCTCTTACTTGTTTACAGGATCTTGACGGGACAATGAAACTACTATGGGCTGCTGTTGTGGTAGTCGTTTACCTCGTCAACTCGAGCGTTGGGTTCACGGTTCCTGACAAAGCTGATTTTTTGTCTGAAATTGAGCTAGAGGATTTCCAAAAAGACCGAAATCTCCCTACACTACTCCGTTTTTTGGAAAAAGGGACTTGGGAATATAGGAAGACCATATTGTTGATGTTAGCTGATTTTAGTGCGGCTATACCAGAATCCTTAGCTTACTTGAGGAAACCACTGTTGACTGTTGGAAAATTATTGGATTCTAAGTTGAAACCATATCTTAAATACCTAAGAGACTACGAGTGTAAGTTATTACTCATAATTTAAGTACATGAATCATATGGGGAAATGGCCCACTCTAGTAGATAATCTGTCATGATTATGGCTCTACTAGATTGCTAAGACTTGATAAATATGATTTTTTTAAAAGTTTTACTGGCCTCGTAAAGTATTAATTCAGCCCTATCTACATATCGTCAATTTGAATGTACATTGAAATGATTACAAAATATTCCAGTATTATAAATAAAAGTTTTCTAATAAAGTCACTATCTAAATGAATCGGTCACTGTCTTTGAAGAATTTGAATAACACTTCATACAGTGTTGGTTCTTTCGTAGCTAGTAAACGGTTGAAGGGCTTCTCTGTACTACGAGTTGATGTCTTCTAAGAGCCCTATGCGAGGTTTAGCATAGCGTGGACATATGAGCACTATGTGTTCCACTGTTTCCAGTGCTCCAGGGCAACTTGCACAATCGTCATTGTCTAACAAGTCAATTCTGAAGAGGTATTGGTTGCTTACGAGGCGTCCTGTTCTTAGGCGCGAGATTGTGGGGTAAAAGGTGGAGTAAATGTGCAAGTCGAAGTGGTGCGCGGGGGAATAATATTTATTAAATATCCGATTTTTCAATATTTTGGTTCCTTTATAGCCTACTGATTATACCCAAGCTTTGAAATTGAAGAAAAATTCTCATTATACCTCCAGATTTTCATGAATTATTCTCAGTACCACCGTGGGAACTAATGGTGGTGCCAGGACACCATAAACGTGGGTTTTCTGTGTTTCACCTTGAATACGGATGTGAACTACTACGAATTTCCTGAAATACTAAATAAATTACATTTATCGCTTACCAACTGGTTCAAATTGACCTAATGCTTATCCAACGGGACGTCCCCTGGAATGTCTCCATTATGTAACTAATCAATGTGACATTCTCTATATGAACAAATGTTGAGAATTTGTAAGAGTGCTTTTGGCAACGAAAACAAATTGTTTTATAATATTTTTCTTATTCAATACCAAAAAATCGAGCCTGTTTTTGCAGTTACATGACTAATAATTATGACTCTACACGATTCCTTACAGATAAGTCGAGACACGTTGAAAAAAATACGATCAGCGAGGATGACGTGAATCTCTGGAGAAGTGCTGCTCTAGCCCTACTTGATGTGGTGAAAACCCAACTTGACTTGAAAAATTTGAAGGAGAAAGATTTTCCGTTGTTGGAATTTGTTAAAACCCGTAAGTTTATATCGTCCATCAATTAAATTCGAAAGAACTTGACATTTTTGTTTATTATTTTCAATAATGAACCTTTGGAATCGACCAAGAAACAAATTTTTAACCCCCCTCAAAATTTGTTGGTTTACGTTTCAAGGTACGTACAATCCAAACATCGAATAAAAATTTGACCGTCCGCAGTAGGCGGCACTTTCCTCACCTAGCATTGACCGATTTTGATGAAATCTGGTATGTAGGCTCCATCTGGGGTCTAGTTGTGCCCCGAAGCTTTTGATTGATGTCAGTCACTTCTAAGGTTTGAAATTTTGAAAACGCCCTGTAGTATCTTGGAAAGATAGTCTTAGAATGAAATAAGTAAATATGATTAGCAACTCATTCACCTTTTATTCAGGAATGAATCAAACGCAAGATTACAAATTGTTACTTAATTAATGCCGTTGTATTGTGTCAGCTGAGGGAGGAGTTGCAGCTGGTATTATTGGAGTAGTTCTCTACATCCCTCCAGAACATCATTTATATAATACATAGTCTTTCAGCTTGATAGGTGTCTTTGTTTCTCTCCCAAACTTTGGGTTCTTCTTGGGCTAGGTCTCGTCTGATCTTGGTCAGTTGATTCCTGGCCTGGTCTTTGAGATGATGCCTCAGATGCTGGACTACCAGGGGGTGGTTGAACTGGTGCTTGAGGTAGATGCTTGAAAAACGAAGAGTTTCGTGTTATACTCTTGTCCCCATCACTTGCAGTTATTCGAGGCCATGGTGTGTAGTACCTCTTCTTTCATCTGCATAGTCTTTCATTTTAGTCTTACTCGTGGTCTCATTTTTTCTCAGTTCGTCATCTATGTCTTCATCTATGTGCTCGTTTACTTGAGGTAGATAGGCTCTAAAATTTTGTCGAACCTTAGCTGGAGCGAGATGAGTGGAGCAATGAGGGGTTGCTCGATATTGCATGAGGTATTCCGGCAATGCATCTTCCCAATTTCTTGTTTCAATGATTGCTGAACGAATCAGTTTATTGAGAGTGGTCATGAAATGTTCTGCTCTTCCATTTGCTTCTGGCCAGTAAGAGGTAATTTTACGATGCCTAATCCCAAGTTTCTCACAAAATTTTGAAAATTCACCACTATTGAATGGAGGTCCACCATCTGAACGAATTGAGGAAGGAAGTCCGAATTGGGAAAATATCCTGAACAAGTGGCTATTTACAACTTCTGCTGCCAATGAATGAATCACTTCGGCAATTGGGTATTTACTGTAGTCATCGATCAAGACCATAATGTACTTATTATTAGGATATGGACCCGAAAAATCGAAGGACAGGTTTTCCCAAACTCCATTTGGTATAGGAGAAGGTATCATGGGATCCCTCCTCGTTCTCGGAGTACATGCCTGAAATGGGATGCATCTATCAACAGTAGATTTAATTAGGATGTTCATATTTGGAAACCAGACCTTACTTCTCAAGAGTTTTTTAGATTTAGTAATACCTTGATGTCCTCTATGTGCCAGATCAATCGCTGTTTTCTGGAGAGACCTTGGCAACACAATCAGAATCCCTCTCAAAATGATGTTGTCAGATGTAATAGCCAACTCGATTTTGATTTTTCTATAGGGAAGTAAATCGTTGTCATCCCACCGGTCGGTCTGAATGGCTTTGATTAATTTGTTTAATATGTCATCACTCAGTGTTTTCTCTGAAATTTCATCCCTCGACAACGTTGACGGTAGCGAATTTGATGTTACGAAATTGATAAATCGTTCAGCACCATGTATGTATATTGTTATTTAGTACTACTATGTTAAACATACACAACTCAAGTTGAGGTAAGTAGGTAATAATATATGAGGAAAATCGAATTCGTACAATATTTCAGCAACTGATTATATGTAACTATGGAAACGCCGCTATGATCACTGTAGGATCCAAGGTGTAGCAGGTAGGTAATCTGTCATCTTCCCTCCTTTGTTGAGGATCTTGATGCATCAAGTGTGTGAAGGATCTGATTTGATGAACCAGGAGTTTCTTCTGTACTCTGCGCCATCTTCCGTCCTTACGACGTATGAGCGAGGTTGTGGACCGATCTCAGTTACAACTGCTGGTAGCCAGTGTTTGTGGTCGAGTCTGTAGAGAACTTTTTGTCCAATCCTGAAAGTGGCAGGATGCATTTTGTTTCTATCTGCTTGTTGTTTTTCTTTGTTTTTTATTGTTTTGAGTCTGTTATTAACACCTTCGACTATTTTCGGGTTGAGAAGTTGTTTGTGAGTTGGGATTAGCGTTCTGGTTCGTCTGCTCATCAACCTCTGGGCGGGAGAACCGAGTTTTCCACGAGGAGTGTTCCTATGTATAAGCAAGGCCAACTGAACATCAGAATTCTCACTGACGCATTTGGATAGTAGGTTTTTAGCTTCCTGAACGTATCGCTCAGCTAGTCCATTGCTCCTAGCAAACTGAGGAGAAGATACCCGATGATTGAAATTCCATTTATTTTGGAATTCTTTGAACTCCATCGAAGTGTAGCAGCTCCCTCCGTCTGTTCTTAGTTCGTCAGGTATACCATGAGTGGCGAACCATTTTTTGAAACAATTAACAACTGTTGTCGTAGATTTGTTGTTGATTTTCTCAAAATCAAAAAATCCGGAGTAAGCGTCAGCTATTAGTAGATAGTCTCTAGATTTGAATGTGAAAATGTCACTTGCAACGAACATCCATGGTCTTGTAGGGGTTTCTTCCAATTTTAGAGTCTCTTGTGGTTTGTCGTTATGAAACTTCTGGCAGACTGAACACTTTCGACAGAATTCTTCGATATGCTGGCTCATGTTTGGCCAGTAGACACACTCTCTAGCGAGCTGTAGACATGATTCGACGCTCTTGTGAGAACGATGAAAGTCTTGAATTATATGTTTTCTCATCACTTTGGGAATTATTATTCTGCTTCCTTTGAATATTATTCCTTCGACAATTCCTAATTCCTCTCTGAATGAGTGATATTCTGCATCGTTGAGTCAAGTTCACTTCTTTTTTGTGTCCAGCCGCTAAGTATGTTGTCTTTAAGTGAAAGCATTTCAGGATCTATTTCATTTGACTCTTGTATTTTCTGCATGTTAGACTTGGACATTGGAACAACCACTTGAATTTCAAGTGATGGTTGTTCATCAGGCTCCTCAGAGTTTTCGCAGTCCCTACTCAGAGCATCCGCTATGAACATTTGAGTGCCTTTGATATAACAGATTGTAGGGTTGTAAGGAAAAATTTCAGAAGCCGAGACCAATCCAAATGGCATTTTAAACATGAATATCTTCCCCATGGTGTTGAGAATGTGAGGTATCTGGAACTTTTGGGGCTAACTTTAATCTGCCAAAAACCTTTTCTACAGTCGAGTAGTGTGAAGTATTTTGCACCTTCAATTCTAGCTGCTATATCTTCGAGTGTGGCGAGAGGGTAATGTCGTCTTTTTATGTTTCTATTTAAGTCGCTTGGGTCTATGCAGATTCGTAGCTTGTCTTTTTGTTTGACAATCACCATCGGTGACACGCAAGGAGTTGGTTCGGTCACAGGAACAATTATGCCATCCCGAACCATACTGTCTAGTTCTTGTTTGACTTTTTCTCTTAAGCAGTGAGGAACTCTCCTGGGAGGATGGATCTTTAGCTGGGGGTTATTAACTAGATCTATATCGTACTCAAAATTTTTTAGACATCCAATTCCTTCAAACAGGTTACTGTTGGAGTTCGAGAGACTGTTCGTGACTGTATTTATTCGTGTAATGAATCCTAGCTCTTGACAAGTGGCATTACCAAGAATTGGTTGGTAATTTTTGTCTATCACCAAAAATGTCACCTTAAACTGGGAGCCCTTTTTGGTAGTGACTCTAGTAGTGGTTTCACCCATGACCTCAGTGGTCAAGGTATTGAAAGATATCAAAGACTTGATGTTTGAAGGAACTATTTTTAGACCAGAACTTACTGCAAAACCTTTCGGTATCACATTGCATTGAGCACCACTGTCTAATTTGAAACGCAATTTGTGATTGTTCTGGAATTTGAGTGTTTCAAACCAATCAACTTTACTATCGGAATTTGTGAGTGAGTTGATTGAGAGTACATTGATGTTCAACATAGGGCCCTCCCCGTCTGAAGAGCTATCATTATTTTCTTCAATGTAGTCTACATTTTTAATATTACTTGTACGGCACATTGATGAGACGTGACCCCTACGTTTGCACAGCGGACATTGCTTTTGAAATGCTGGGCAACTGCGCCTTCCATGATTTGTGCCGCACCTTGAGCAATCGTAAGTATCATTGTTTGGCTGTTTGGGTCAGCTAATCGCGTTGACTGATTGATTTTTTGGTGAAATGTCCTTAATTTGTTTTTTAGTCATTTCGTGAGCTCTACAGATTCTTTTAGACTCTGAAAGATTTAGGTACTCATTGGTCAGAAGTTTTTCACGAAGCTTGTCATCGTTCACCCCTATAACAATTTTGTCTGTTATCAGATCATTTTTTAGTGACTCATAGTTACAGTTTGAGGCTTGATTTGCGATTAAGGTCAAAAAATCTTCAAATGGCTGGTCTTCTTTCTGGATTATTTTATTGATTTTGTAGCGCTCGTACGTTAAATGAAGTTTTCCTACAAAATGATCTGTGAACTTACTGATTATGACGTCCAAATTTTCGGATTCTTCGTCGTCCAAGGAGAAGCTATTGAAAATATCGATCACATCTGGTCCTATCGCTGACATGAAGGACGCAACCTGTATCTCTGGTGGTTGCGTGGACAAACAGGCCGCAGTTGCATACCATTTCCATTGCTGCAACCATTTCTTCCAAGAGTTTCCCATTCCGTCTTCAGAGATGAGTAAGGGTTTTGGAGGCTTGCAGTTGGAATCCGGTTTAGCTGGAGCTGTTCCGACCGTCCAGTGGTCATCGTCTTCATCATCATCATAGCGATAACTTTTTGATGTCTTCTTAGTTGGTTTCGGCACCATGTATGTATATTGTTATTTAGTACTACTATGTTAAACATACACAACTCAAGTTGAGGTAAGTAGGTAATAATATATGAGGAAAATCGAATTCGTACAATATTAAATATTGTACTATGTACAATATTAAATGTACTATGTACAATATGTACAATATTAAAAATTGTACTATGTTTCCATAGTTACATATAATCAGTTGCTGAAATTTTCAGCAACTGATTATATGTAACTATGGAAACGCCGCTATGATCACTGTAGGATCCAAGGTGTAGCAGGTAGGTAATCTGTCACATCTTTTGAAGGTCTTCCTTTCAGGGGGTGACGGGACATATAGTCGGAAGGGTTGTCTTTTCCTGCAAGATGTTCAATTGAAAAGTCGAATCCCATAAGCTTGAACCTCAATCTTTCTAGTCGGGGCGATGATTGAGAATTAGATTTCGATAATAGAGAGACGAGCGGTTTATGATCAGTGTGGATAACAAATGAATTGCCCAAAAGGAGATCCTGGAAATGCCGAACACCCCATGAGATGGCCAACATCTCTTTTTCAATTTGAGAATATCTTTTTTGAGTATCTGTGAGACATGAACTGGCACATGCCACAATCGAAGCACGTCCGCTGGAAGGCTGTGCTAGGATTGCAACGATCCCTTCAGGCCCTGCATCTGTGTACAAATGGGATTTCTTGTTGGGATCAAAAAAGTTATTCCTTATAGATTTTTGGGTTAGTTTTTTGACATTTTCGAAAGATTTTTGTTCGTTTTCTGACCATTTCTATTCTGCGCTAGACTTGATCAGATCTCGTAAAGGTTTTGTGCTATTTGCCAAGTTGGGAATAAATCGTTAAGAAATTCACCATTCCTAGGAAACTACGAACTTCATGTACATTTTTAGGAGGTTTTAGTTTGGAAATGGCTTCAATTTTATTTGGATCTGGACTTACCTTCTTTCGAAAATACATATCCTAAGTACTGAATAGTGTCTTGAGCAAACGTGGATTTTTCAACGTTGGCTGTTAGACCAACCTCCTTTAGTCTTGATAGAACTCGGTCTACTGCCAAATCGTGATCTTTTTGGTTTTTTCCAAAAATTAATATATCATCACTAACGTTGATACACCCTTGAATATCTGCAGTCAGCTGTCGGATGATCTTTTGAAAAACTTCAGGTGCGCTACAGACTCCAAAATTTAATCGTTTAAACCTATAAATCCCAAGGTGAGTCGCAAAACTGGTTATTTCTCGAGATGATGGATGAAGTTCTATCTGGTGAAACCCTTTATTCAAATCAACTTTTGAAAATATTGTAGCTCCTTCGACAAAGGCTATTATTTCATCAATCGTAGGTGTGGAAAAACGTTCCCTGAGAATTGCTTTATTGGGAACCCTCATGTCAATACAAAGTCTTATTGAACCATCCTTCTTTGGAACGACTACAATAGGTGAAATCCAGGAAGTTGGCCCATCTACTTTTTCAATAATATCGTCTTTTAATAGTTTATTTATTTCAGTCTCTACATTCCTACGTAAATGATGAGGAGTACGTCTGAATGGAGATATACATGGTTTAACATCTTTATTAACATGCAATTTCAGTTGGAAGTCTTTCAGTTTACCGATCCCGGTAAAAACCTCAGGATATTTTTGTAATATGAAATCACGACTTTGGCTCACATTTAGAGCTAGTGAAACTAGCTTTCTAGCAGTATCACAACATAATAAAGACTCCCCTGATTCCACAACTAAAACTTTGGTCTCTAATGAACGATCCTTAAATTGGAAATTAGTTTTAAATTTTCCCAATACATCCACAGGGCGACCTTGGTAAGCATGCAATGTTGTGGAGGTCTTCTTCAATGGTACTGAACCCAATTTTTCATAAATAGAACGGTTTATCAAATTTACAGAACATCCCGTGTCCACGATGAACTTCACTCGCCGATGTAAAACTTTGATGGAAACCGTAGGAACAGAACAGCTTTCCTTCGCTACGTTAGCAATTTGAAGTGAAACGTCCGAACTGGGGGAGTCGAAGGTGTCAGAGTCACTGTGATCGATGTTATTAAGTTTCCTTGCTGACTTCTTATTTTTAGTTTTATATTTTCTGTGACTAAATCTTTCTTCCGAACTCTCTTCATTATAAGAACAAAATTTAGATTTGGGAAAATGTCCTTTTTCTTTACAAATTTTACAAAACTTATCTTTAGCGGGACAAATAATTCCCCTTCTATGAGGCCATTCGCCATTACAAGCAAAACATTTCCCCTTGCTCTCCATTTTGTTGACGCAAGTTCCAATGGACTTTTCTCCGCCAAGTGAGATCATCTGAGATCGAACAACTTCATCAGTTTGACCGAATGTTAGCACCTGCTGGAGAGTCATGTCCTTTTTAAGCATCTCTTTCCGCAAGCAATCAGAAAGAGTACCCATCAATATCTGAACTTTTATTTCTAGATCTTTGTCATGAAATTCACATGAAGCTGCCAACTGTCTTAGACGAACATAATAATGATGAATGCTTTCACCGGATTCCTGTTTAGTACTGCGAAATTAGAAAATTTCGTACATCACATTTTTCCTAGGGACAAAATAGCCAGAAAGGGCAGTTTTGGCATCCTCATAAGAAGGTCCTACATCAGGTAAATTGCGGAAAATTTCGATAACCTCTTTACCAGAACAGTTCAAAAACACTGCTCGCTTTCTCAAGTCATTCTGGACATCAGCCGCAACTAAAAAAATTTCAAAATCACTCACCCAACTTTCCCACCGAGCTGCCGTATTCCCATCCAAGTGAGGGTCAAATGGTGACGGTTTAGTTGCGACATCCATGATTATGGCGAGGAAAAAAAAAAAAAAGTTGAGAATCAAAACGCGTCGCGAAAACTACCCGACCAGTTGGACCACCGATCTCCGATAGCTTACGTACGTAGGTAAATTTCCAACCGCGCCAAAATGTAGTTTCTTGGAAAGATAGAATGAAATAAGTAAATATAATTAGCAACTTATTCACCTTTTATTCAGGAATGAATCAAACGCAAGATTACAAATTGTTACTTAATTAATGCCGTTGTATTGTGTCAGCTGAGGGAGGAGTTGCAGCTGGTATTATTGGAGTAGTTCTCTACACACCCTAACTCAAAAAATTTCGATATAAAGTTTTGTCCTTCAATTTTAGATTGTATTGCATTTTTAGAATTAGAAAATTATTAGAGACCACGTGGAGCTCTGTAGGACAAACCGTTCGCTCCCTATGAGGACTTACGGGTTGGACATAGGATAAATCAGAAACACGAGTGTGAATCGCATAAGAGGCCTAATCTCCGTTCAAATTAAAGCTGACCAAAATGCGATCGATGTTTTTCTTCACATTGGTAGGTAGTGACAATGGCAAAGCCGTGTTCTATGCAGATGAGTGATCTATATAGAAAAATAATAAACCTTTGTGTCATAATTTTCAGCGTTTTGTATCTCAAGTAACTACTGTGTAAGTTGTTACTGCCCTTTAGATTTAAGTTATTAGATCGTCGGTATTTCGTAATAACCATACTTTTCATCTATTGTATCCGACTACATCAACGTAATGACCTAACTGTGTGTTTTTCGTTTTCTAGCCGCATCAGGGGTGGAGTTAGATTTATTCCACAACTTAGTCATGCAGTTATTGGCCTCCATAGCATCGACCGTTGGAAACGTTGGATTATATCTGAATAGAGAATTTGAAAAGGTTATGAATTCAGGGTTTATGTTTAATAAACAACTACTTGATCTCGAGGGCAAAATTCGCGCTCAACTTGAAGAATATAGAAACTTAATCAGGAGTCATAGTAAGTTTGATTGAAAACTGAATCATTGAGTGGATGTTAGTTGTAGGGAGACAATCCAACCCTGAGGAACTCCGACAGAAAATACTTCAAAGTTCCTAGAACTTTCAAGTAATTTCACTGGTAAATTCATTATATTGTTATCGCATTTGGAACCCTGTTTGAACAATTTCGTCTATGTATTTCTCAGCAAGATCAAGATAGTCCTCTACAGGTTGCGCAGCTGATAAAATAACGGTAGCGTGTGCGCATGCGTAAACATGAATTCCTTTCTCTACAATAATTTAAGAGCTTAACTGAAAACCCATCCGCAAATAAATTTCCAGGTCCGAATTATTCAAAATTGGTTAAATTTGGATTGTTTTCCAGTTAAGCTCCAAGACGAATTCTTGTAAATAGCGTTGAATTTGCATCAGTAGAAGCGACCACCTCAGGAAAAGTAGAAAAAAGGTCAAATTCTTCGATTAAGGCAAATTTATAAGACGAAATTGTTTAATTTCTGGTCCCACATAAATTTCATTTCAGTAGTTGTTACTTGGTTCCAGAATAGCTCATAAATTTCATTGTAAAATTAGCAGTGTGAGGGATGAACAATATTTCTTCTGTTTGCGATACAGAGGGGATTGGAATAAGGTAGGTTCCGTCTATCCTCTTGGAGATGAGTCGGTTTGATTGGGGAAAAGTCAAATTATTCAACATTTTCTATCGTATTTTTGTAATTAAACCATATTTTCGAATAAACCAAAAATATAATACCTACTTTTAGCGAATTTTCAAGAAAAATGAAGCTATTGCAATAACCTCGAATTTTTTAGAATTTACTTCGTGTATATGTTTTATATGTGTGTGTGTGTGTGTGTGTGCGTGTGTGTGTGTAGCATACCCAGTGCATACAGTATATTCGAATGGTATACTAAAACTCGAAAAAATCAAGAATCGTGTAAAAAAAAACTTTCTAAAAGAAATTGCTACACCATTGTTCCTTTCCTCAATCAAACCTTCTACTGATAGATTTCTTCGAAAATTCGCTCATTAATTCATGCTGCCTGAATGGACTTTTTAATATTATTTAAATGTACGACTAGGTACCTAATTTATCCACATTCACTCTTGTTTTACAGAAGAAGAGCTCTCGCACTACGTAATCAAGAAAAATAATACAGCCTATCAAAAACTATTAGCGAGCCATTGGAACTTCAGGAGATTGGCAGTTTTCATAGCTCGTGAAAATCTTCAGTCGAGGTGGTTTCGGAAACTTCAGCTTTGATGTTTGTTGACTACTCGACGGTCCAAGGTTGATGTTTTTCTACCATCGATGGACGGTATAATTTCATGTTTCCCCATATTTACTGGTTAATAAATAATTTCCTCGTGTACCAGTCTATTCATTACCACTAGATTTTGAAAATTACCCATGCCGGCAAGCGACGATGTAATTAGTTCACAAAGCTGCATCTGAACATTCCAGTTTCAACTTCAAACACCTCTTCAACAATTTAACAGAATAAGTGGATAAGGCGCAAACAATTACATAATTCCATTACAATGCTCCCTTCTGTTTTCTAGTCCTTAGGCTGGAGTGTAGCTTTCTCGGTTTCTGGCCAGCCTGGTAGAGTGGCATGTCAGTCATGAGGCTGACTTTGGTTTATTATCTTCTTTTGGAATCGAGCGAGAAAAAATCTAATCCTCCTCAAAATTGCATATCGCTTCTGAGTCTACCCAGTTAGCTAAAGCTTTGTTTTCACTTTTCAAGAATGATAAAAAATGTTCTCCAAAATCAAAATTTCCATTCGCGTTTTACGTCTCAGACCTCTCTGGACAATTTTGAATCGGTGTCTGTCTGTCTCTAAGTCCTTGTACCGGGCATTTGTCCGACTTCGATGAAACGTACAGGAATTGTGCGGGTTGGCGTGTAGACGGTCCCCTATGAAAATCATCACCCCGGACTGATAATAGATGCTGCGCATGCACAAACGTGGATTCCGTATAACAGCCATAACTTCCACTGTTTTCCATCCGAAATCGATGACATTTCCAGGTATCATACTGATTGGGGTGTTTTTTTTTTTTTTTTTTTTTTTACGGAAGTGGGGAAACTCTTTAAGAGCGAAGGGGAAGTTCACCCCAACAGTGTTGGACTCCCCATGAATTAGGGCTACCAACTAAAACCCCACTCCCTCTGCTTAGGACTCACCCCGGGACCACTTGTACAGTATTACTTCAGGGTGAGCCCTTTTTTTGTGCCAAATGGCTGCTCCTACTTCTGGTCTCCTTCAATTGTATTCCTCATCTTCTTCCTCCCATCTTCCATCCAGCTTTTTTGCTTTGAGGACTGATGTGACGAATACTGCCATTGCGTCCCAGCTCGACTTGTTCTTAATCATCTCATGTATGATTGTCTGTGGACGCAATGTTCCAATGACCTCCTCAGCACACCCCCTCATACCCTCCCATTGAGGACATGTGAAGAAGGTGTGGCAGACATCATCCTCCTCTATCCCACAGTATCTGCACTCTGGGTCAGTGACTTTCCCGATCTTTACTAGGAAGGAGCGGTAGTATCCATGCCCTGAGAGGAATTGAGTCAGGTAATAGTTCACCTCTCCGTGTTTTCTCTCCAACCAAGACTTTAGATCGTCGATTATGAGGGCTGTCCACCTTCCACGGGTTTCACAGACAAGGTCTGCTTGCCACCTACGGATGGTCTCCTCCCGCTCTTCCCTCTTTACTATGGTAATTGTCTCTGCCTTCCTCATTCTTATCCTTTTGCGCTCCAGTGCCTGGTGGTATATTGGGATAGTTCCCGCTATCACTTGTGATGCTGGACCTGAGACAGTTCTAAATGCACTACTGATTCTCAGAGCTCCTCTCCTCTGTACAGCTTCCATACGTGCCCGGTACTTTTGGTACCTAAGGGAGTCTGCCCACACTTCTGCTCCATACAGCATAATTGAATCTGCAGTTCGCATAAGGAGTCTCCTCTTAGCGGGTGATGGGCCCCCTAGATTTGCCATCAGTCGGCTCAGCTTATTTACAATACCTGCAGCCTTATCTGCTGCTCCACTGATGTGCCTCCAGAAGCTTAGTTTCCCGTCCAGCATCACACCAAGGTAGCGAATGGCTGGAGAGGTGATGATTTCCTGTCCATCCACATTCATAGGCATCTCTCAATTCTCGCTGTGGTTAGCAGTACAATTTCCGTTTTTTGGATCGCCAGTGACAGTGTGTGTGCTTCCATCCACTCCATCACTCTGCGCATTGCCTGATTCAGCTTAAACTGGAGGTGTTCCATCCTTCGAGCTCTTATCACCACCACCAAGTCATCAGCGTAGCCAATCAGTGTAATTCCTTCGGGCATCTCTACCCGAAGAATCCCATCATAGTTGATGTTCCACAGATCGGCTCCCAAGACTGAACCTTGTGCCGCTCCCGAGGTAATTCTTCTCTTTTTGATGCCCTCTTTTGTATCATAAATCAGCCAACGGTCAGCTAGGTAGTTCTGCAGGACTCGTAAGAGGTATGATGGAACATGAAACTGAACCATCAAAGCCTCCAAGATGTCTTTCCATCTGGCAGAATTGAAAGCATTTCTGACATCGAGGGTAACCGCCATGCACATGTCCCTGGTCTTGTGGTTCCCCAGCTGAGTTTCCTTTGCTATTCCTACCACTCTGCTAACAGCATCAATGGTGGATCTGCCAGGTCTAAATCCAAATTGCCTCGGTGACAGGCCTCCAGCTTCAGCAATGGCAGTCAGCATCCTTCTTTTCAACAACTTCTCATACAGCTTTCCTGCTGTGTCTAATAGGCACAGAGGCCTGTGTGCTGAAGCTGTACTGGGATCTCCTTTGCCTTTCCCAATCAGTACGAGTCTTGCTAACTTCCATCGCTCTGGGAATATACCTTCTTTGAGACATGTATTGTACATGTCTAGCATAATTTCTGGATGTGTATCTGCTATTGCTTTCAATATTTCCACAGGGATTCTATCTGGGCCTGGGGCTTTTTTATTGCGCATTGACTTCACCGCTTGTGCCAATTCATCTAGAGTGAAGAGAGATATATCACCTGATATTGCAATTGGTGGTCTCTCCTCTATCTCATGATCAGGAAAGAGTTCTGATACAATTCTGTCCTTTACTGCTGTTGACATCTCCGTGGATGTATCCACTCCCTTGAGCTTTTTTAGCACAATCTTGTGTCCAAGTCCCCAAGGATCGTTGTCTACATCGTCACATAACTCTCTCCACTTTTTAGCTTTGCTCCTGGCTATGGCAATCTTCAGAGTCCGTCTTGCCATCCTGTATTGGTCTTTTCTCAGTTGGAACTCCAAGGAGTCCCTTCTAGTTCTTTGAGATAGTCTTCTGAGCCGTAAACATGTCCTCCTAAGTTCAGCAATATTCTGGTTCCACCAGTAGACAGGGCGGCGGTTATTCATACATCTCTTCTTAGGCATAGAGCTCTCACAAGCCTTGGTCAGCAAATCCATGGTTGCAGTCACCAACAGGACAGCAAGGGACCCTTCAGTTGCCCTCTGTTTTATCTTCTCCAGGGTTCCCTTGCCCAACTGAATCATTGCACCAAATATGTCCCTGTCCAATCTTTCAACATTCCATTGGTGCTGGGAGATTGTCGGTTGTATGGGTATATTCCCTCCTATCTCAAACTGGATGTACTGATGGTCGCTGGCAGAGTAATCCTCCAAGACTCTCCACTCAGTAATTTGTGCTGTGAGGTTCTCTGAGGCCATAGTGATATCAGGTATGGTTCCCCTACATCCTGCTCTACGAAAGGTTGGTACATTTCCGTCATTTATGACTACTAGTCCAAGTCTTGACACCATATCCATGACTTTATGCCCTTTATTATCTGGAGCTGGTTCCCCCCATTCCACTGCCTTTGCATTGAAGTCACCTGCTATTAGCACCTCTCCATTTGCATTTCTAGCCTCCTCTTCAATGCAGGCCAACTTTGCTTCATAGTCAGAAGTTGGGTCTGTTGGTGATAGGTAGCAGCTGATGTATGTAATGCCCCTGCTCTTGATCCAGCAATACCCCAGGCCAGCACCATTGGCTTCCACCTGCACTGCCACTCGGTTTACCACCCATATCGCAGCAGTACGAGATGTGTCTTCGAACCAGTTCTGTGCATTGTTTCCATAGGTGTACTGCTCACTCACAAGTATTATGTCTGCATTTCTTTCATTAGCAATCTTCTCTCTCATACTGTCTGCTGTCTTGCTCCTGTGTAAATTGATTTGAAGGAATTTCATGCTTTTCCTTTAATTCTCATGTCCAAGGCCCTCCGAAAGGCAGTACAACCTTTCCTTCCAGACATGTGGTTGTCTGCTACGCCTAGTGTTGTGCACAATGGGCACTTTGCTTCATTCTTGCATTCTGTTCCCTTATGTCCCTCTCCTCCACATTTGAAACAAGTTCCTGTTCTGTCTGGGCCCTTGCATGTCCTGGCAAAGTGGCCGTAATCCATGCATTTGAAACAGCGCAGGACCTCTACCCTTCTCCGGATATGGCAGTTTATCCAGCCGATCCTTATTCTCCCTTTCTGATTGGGGTGTAGATGGTCCCCTATGAGGGTAGTGCAAGGTACTTAGAGATTGGTGAGCATCTGGGGGTCCCGACACTTTTTGCTTTCGAGTCTACCAAGGTAGCAGAAGCTTTGTTTTCACTTTTCATAACTATACGAAGATATTGTCCGATTTCTATGAAATTTTCAGGGTTTGTGCGGGTTGGTGTGTTGACGGTCCCCTATGAAAATCATCATCCCCGGACTGATAGAAGCGACTGCGCATGCGCAAACTTGAATTCCTTGTAACGGCCATAACTTCTACATTTTCCATCCGATTTCAATGAAATTTACAGGGATGTAACAGACTAGTGTCTAGATGGTCCCCTATTAAAATCATCACCTTCGGAGTGATAGTAGCCACTGCGCATGCGCAAACGTGAATTTCCTTGTAACGGCCATAACTTCCACATTTTCCACCTGATTTCGATGAAATTTTCAGGGATTATGTGGATTAGGTTGTAGATAGTCCCCTATTTTCTTGATCCAATCACATACATCTACTCACTTAATTTGTCATCCGATTTTGATGAAATTTTCGAGGATTGTCCAGATTAGCTCGTAGATGGTCCCCTATGAGGGTAGTGGAAGGTACTTGGAGATTGGTGTTTCGAGATTAACAACTACCTATGCATCGGGTCATCTATATAATCGGGTTATGGATACGAGGAAGCTATGTGCCACACCCACTTGGTAGACGTTTTTCTTTTGCCACAAGAAATGCAACGCTGCACCCGGTAGCAATTAGCAATCAAAAAGTTTTTTTTAAAGAAAAAAAGTGTGTGTGGCACATAGCTTCATCGTATCCATAACCCGATTATATAGATGATCCGATGCATAGTTGTTAATGTGAAAAAACCAATCTCTTAGTACCTTTCACTACCCTCATAGGGGACCATCTACACTATAATCTGGAAAATCCTGTTACAAGGATTTTACGTTTGCGCATGCGCAGAGGCTTCTGTAATTTTAAGACCTTGATTTTCATTGGAGACCATTTACAACCTAATCCGCGTAATCCCTGAAAATGTGGAAGTTATGGCTGTTACAAGGAATTTACGTTTGCGCATGCGCATTGGCTACTATGGCGGCTACGGTAGGAAATTTTCAAAAATGCCCTAGTATGTAGTAGGTACCTATGGCTGGTAGGGAGGGATCTATACTGAAGGGTGATCTATACAGAAAGAACTAAACGCTTCACACTCGATTCGAAAAATAGACAGCGTCATATGGAAATTTGATTACTGGTTGCTCAGAAAGCAAAACTGAATACAAATCGAAGAAATGAACAGCGATCGCATTTTAGTCAGATTAAATTTGAACGAAGATTAGACCTCTTTAGTGATTCACACGCGTGATTCTGTTTTATCGAAGTAAAACCCTCAAGTACACGTAGGGAGTGAGCGGCTTGTCTTGCAAAGCTCCGGATGGTCTCAAAAATTTTTAAAAATTTAATACTATTTAAAATTGGCAAAAAAACTATACGTTTACTTCGAGAGTTTTCGAGCTAGGGCACTCTTGAAAATTTCAACCCTCAATTTTCAACATTTTCAACATCAACCAAAAGCTTCGCGGCACAACTAGACCCCAAATGGAGCCTACATAAATTTGAACCAAATCGGTCAAGTGTTGCTAAGGCGTACGGCGGACGGACGGAAAATTTTTTATTGGATTTTCGGATTCTACGTCTCTTGAAACGTAAAACATCAAATTTGAGGGGGGGTTAAACTTTTTTTCTTGCTCGATTCCAATGGCTTATTATTGAAAATAATAAACCAAAACTGGGAGAAAACATTTTCAAAACGCCCTAGTTCAAAAAACGTTTGAAACACAGATATTGTTTTCATCACTGATTTCAAATTTGTCCTTGATTTCAAGTTTTTGACACAACGTTCGGCGAATATTAGTGAGTGCAAGGTAAATGTCCGGGGTTTGACAAATATCGATTGTAATATATCAATGTACTAATCAAATTAAGCATCGTCAATGTGATATCGATACCTTCGATACAGCGGAGAAAATATATCGATATTTCGATATATCGGAAGATCTAATTGGAAAAACGCAGCAAATTATTACACAACGGTTTATTATTTTTATATAGATCACTCGTCTACAAAATCACCAACCATCCAATATGAAGAGAAAAAAAAGAAAAAAAAAATCAAAAAAAAAAAATAAACAATAAAATTAAAATCACCAACCATCGATCGCATTTCGGTCAGCTCTAATTTTAACGGAGATTAGGCCTCCTTTGCGATTCACACTCGTGTTTTGATTTATATATATATATATATTTCAATATAAACCCTTAAATTTTCGTAGGGAGCTAACGGTTTGTCCTACAGAGCTCCGCGTGGTCTCAAAAAATTCTAAAAATTCTATAGAATCTTAAATTGAAGGAAAAACAATACCTTTATATCGAAATTTTTTGAGTTAGGGCGTTTTCAAGATTTCAAAATTGATTTTGGAACCCTTAGGAGTGACCTACATCAACCAAAAGCTTCGGGGCACAACTAGACCCCAAATAGAGCCTACAATCAAATTTTGAGGGGGTGTTAAAAATTTTTTTTTCTTGGTCGATTCCAAAAGTTCATTATTTGAAAATATTAAACCAAAACGTGTTGAAGAAGGTAGGTGAATTAAATCCTTTTGAATAACTACAAACATTTAGGAAGACATTTATCGACATATCTATCAGAAGATAGGTATACTTGGAAAAACTTGTTGAAGTAAGTAGGTAGGTGAATTGAAACGTTACTAACATCATTTTGGAAGAAATATATCGATATAGGTACTCGACATATCGGAAGATCTACTAGGAAAATCAGGTTGAAGTTAATGTTTAACCAACTTAAAAAATTTTACTAGGTATGAATTATCGATATTTGTAGTTTAAAAACAGAAAAAAGTGCGAAAATGTCATGGTTTCTGAGCACAGGGTTTTTTGGGGTTACAAATTTGGCGATAAAACTACCCGTGTAACAAAATTTAAAATATCGTAGATACCCTCACCTGTTAGCTTTATAAATTGACGCAGGTGTACTGTAGGCATGGTCCTTCAAAATTGAAAATAATTGTTGTGAAAACCTGCTTCACTTCTTATAGTAAGTAGTTTAATTCAGACGCGGCTCCATTATTTTTGGCTCAAGTCTGTAAGTTTGTTAACTTGGGGGTTCTTGAAGATTAATGGGCCGAAATAGGTATGCTCTGAAGGTGCCAAGAGTAGCGTAATTAAACTCCCAAATTGCTTACAAAATGATACCAGGAAAATCCCAACTAATTCGTACTGATTGTCCTAGTACCTTAGACACCTTGGTTGACTGGGAACAAGAAATGTAGGCGACTCAATTTGACAGTGTACTGTTAATAAATTGTATTTATGAAATAAAGTATTGCAAAACATATATCGTCGTATTTATATATATATGTGTGTACCTTTCATCAATGAGCTTCAATAAAGTTAAACCCCAGTCTTAATAGGATAAGTAACAAAATATGGTACTGAAACACGTACCTGATATACGAAACGACAAGAAATACGTAAGGTAAGTAAAAGAAATGGTGAAATGAGATTGTACCGAAATGCGTACCAATAGAGAATAATGGACTCGAAAATAGGTATTAGACTAGCGTACCGAATTGGGTACCTCTCGAAAAGTAAACAAAATATCGTATTGCAAAGATTGATGTGCGTACCAAATGTATCAATATAACTGAAAGAGTATTATTATGACTGCAAACAACTTGTGAATAATATTACTTCAACCTAGTACTGATTTAGTAACATTCAAACAAGGAGAAGTAGCATGAGTATGACGATTGACTGGCAAGTAGCTAGACAATTGGAAATATGTGGTTGCAGAAATTACTGTATTTAGGCTAATCTGACTCCTTAAATAATTTAGAATACGGCCTAAAGAGATTTGTAAATGATAACTTAATTCGAAATTAGTTTGAAAAGAATTAGACTCGACGCAAGCTTGGGAAGAAGTGATTTTTATATTTCATCCGTTGTTAACAAACAATAACCTCGGATGTTACATTAATAACTGAAAATAATAAAAATAAACTGAAGTTGAAATTAAAGGTCAACTTGCGTGTCCCCACACTGTACTACTAAGAGTTCCTGGAGTCATCTTGTGGGGCGGCACTTGGAGTACTGATTGCGAAGGCGCCTGCAATTGCAAAGGTCTTCGTAGCAGGAGGATGTTCACAGGTGAAACAGTGAGCCCAAAGGGAGTCACTGGCGCAGAAGAAGTTAAAGGAGAACATTGTACCTTTAGTACTTTAGGTACGTTTAGACTGTTAAACTGATACTTTAGATACACCACTGTTGGCAAATAAACGATGGCTTGGTGTACTAACATCCACTCGAGTCAAGCGTAGACAGATGACTGACGAAGGGGGGAAGCTTTGTCGGGGGTGTCCAGAAGGATCCAGAAACAAAAGGGTGGGGTGCCGATGATGACCGAGTATGTCCGACTGTTGGCGATTGTTCTACTGCCCCTCCTCGGGCAGCCCTGAGATGGGGGTGGTGCTAGCCCGGCTGGTCCGTCTACTGCCCGCCTGATCCTCCATCCCTGCCACCAACTTACAAGTCGAATAATTGAGCCTTGAGCGACACTGCAGGTGTGAACCATTCATGAATGGTTATGTACCTACTTATCATGTACATAATAACTTTTGAGCTGAAGTTAAAAGACTGAAATTAAGCCATCACGTAGGTACCTTCAAAATTTGGAATAAAATTACGTGATGTGTTTTACACAGATACTTGCGTCCCTCCTCATCCATTCATTTTAACCCTTCAGCCGGACCATATTTTTTTCAACGCTTAACCGGACCATCGGTCTCTCAGACCTCTATGTTACGATATCGTTTTTGCTCCTTTGTTCGCATGTTAGCTTCATTATTCTAAGATGTTCTAGCTACCTCTAATTAATATTCAGGCCTAATTAATATTTATGGATGCTTTGTTACGATATTTTAACTACATTTTTTCATAATTTTGTGTATTTTTATCCATAAAAAATAGTAGATTATTCTACTTGTTTGACAACTCAGCCTTAGATTTTTATTCAGTCACAATTTACTAAGACTATGTAGTGGTACGTACCACACATCATGAGTGGGTACTCTGTAAAAATAAGAGTGGGTAGGTACTCTTTGAGCAATTCCCAAATCACTGTAGATTTAGAACCATGAAAAACATTTGTAAAAATTACTAGGTAGGTAACTTGATATTCAGTCGACATTCATGAAATTCTTTACAATGCAGAAATTCTAAATTCTAATAGTGAACAATGTATAAAAAATATTTATGAAAAACATTCGTAAAGTGTGAATTTACTCAAAATGATAATATCATTTTACATTATATTTTTTTATATTATAAAAATTATTCATGAAAAAGTAGGCAAGTAACTATTAAAATCACATGATAATCATCATGCAGAAATCCTAAATTCTAATAGTGAACATCATATTTATAGAAAACATGTGATGATCTAAAGAATTAGAACTCTAAGTCTGTAGAAAATTAAAATGGATTCGTGTTCACTGGAAGCCCGTGCAGGTGGTAGAAAGAAAGGACTCACAAGTTTCAAGGAGAAACTTATATTAACAAGAATTACACTTTACAAGTCGAAAGTCAAGACTGTCTTAATTCTATGCTACAACATACTATTATAGACATCAAGACGTAGAGGGGGTACATTATGTGGTGGGGTGGAATGATAATTTCGGGAAAGGTCGATGTGGCAGTTGAGCTATCGGTTTGACCTCCTGGGGCCCGACGGCTTTACAATAAGGGAGGATAAGATAGTATGTGATTCCCTAGGAAACTAGGTTTTGAGCTTCAGTTTGATGACAAATACGTCAAGATAAAGATACCAACCCATTCGTACAGAATTGAGCTGGAACCAATGACCGCGACTTTGTTTGTAAAAGCAGATATAGACAAGGGTGACATACTTTTCGTATTGAGTCATCGATATGAAAATACCGTCTGGAAAAATCCTCAAGTTGATCAGGCTTGTAGGAAATTATTCAGAAAGGCTTTCCATTGGAAACAATTAATTATTAATAAATCCCAAGTATATCACATCTTCCATCCACGTGAAAAAAAAACTTTGAAGAAGTTTTTTTTTTTTTTTCATTTACAAGCATTGAACTTTTATTTCTACGCATGATGCCGGAAAATAATAGTTTACAATATACCTAAAATCATCACTAAATTGATGCATACAAGTGATAGAAACGTGGTTTAAATACTACTATACAAGAATTTCTTAGAGTAAAGGACTTAAAACTTAAAACTACCGGTAGACAAATTGTTTTCGTATCTATACTAGAGAATATACTCGTATTTGCATATATATATATTTGTATACAATTCCTATTTGTGGCCACAATATTTAGTTTGGTGCATGATTGGTGGTAGGTTGGTTTTTTTTTCTCTCTATTACTTTATATTATATCTTATTGTATTCAACAACAGAATACTTTTTCATTCAATTAGTTTTCATTATATTTTCGTATTTACTTTTACTTCATATTCAATTTATCTTCATTTTATATTCAATTATTTTTTTTTTTAATTTTATTTCATATTTTATTTATTTTCATTTTACATTCAATTTTTTTTCATATTTTATTTCATATTTAATTTTATTTCATTTATTTTTCATAATTCAAAAACTTAATCGGTGCATAGGTAGATTCTTCTATATTCAACATTTATTTATAGGTACCTAATAACAATAATTCATACAATTCATAACCATACATCATACAATACATAACCAAAAATGTAATATTACAAAAATAGAATAACAATAGGTATCTCCAACAAATATCAATTTCATACATATTTCAAATATCAAAACTTTCGTTAATTTCAATATAAACGTATATTTTCAACCTTTTATTATAACCAACCAATATTATTTTAATCTACCACCAAAACCAATCATACCATACACCGACGTTATGCACTTTAACTAACACTGTATTTCTGAACATAATTACAACAGTGTGTGGAAAATTAAATGGATGAACACAAATTTGATACTTAGTTAAAGATTTGAGGTCAATGAGGTAATTGAGGCAATTGAGGTAATTGAGGTAATTGAGGTAATTGAGGTCCATACCCTATTTTTTAAATATCACTGATCTTGAACGTAGACGTTCAGATCTCCTAACAGATGAAGAAAAATTCTGACTGGAACTGTCAAACCTATCAGACGGGGGAGCCACACTAGAACGAGAGGTATCTTGAAGAGGTTCCTCTTCCATTTTAATTTCATTATGAATTTGAACTGGAGGAATGGGATTTAGATTATGCTCTTCTGGCATAACACGATGATACCGACAACATATTTGTTTCGGAGCTTCCATAGTACTATCAAAATTATTAATACCGTTAGAATAGGTACAGAATAAGTAAGGAAACTGATAAGAGTTCCATGTTGGTTTCTAAATTTCATATCTTCGGCTCTATCTTTTAGTTGATTTAATTTGAAACTAGGCTGTAATCATTATTGACGATACTGCTTCAGTCTATTGGAATGAACTTTTACTTCTTTTCTATTCATTTGTATGGTTATATTTATATTGTTTGGATCTACCTTTTTAATTATATAAGGGCCGGTGTATGCGGGAGTGAGCTTTTTATTTTTTCCTTTTGTTGGGTTTTCATCTAATAGTAAGACAAGATCGCCTATTTTAAATCCTGGAGCTTTAATATTCTTATCATAATATTTTTTATAAATTTGCTTACAATTTATTAAATTTTCTCTAGCTGTTTGGCGAGAGACCTGAAGTTTCATTTTGAGGTCTGATAAGTAATCATCATAACTGTAAGAAAACTCAGGTTCTTTACGAATTGCTGAAGGCAATCTGGCTTTATAACCAAAAACTAATTCAAAAGGAGTGAATTTAGTAGCAGAGTGAGGGGTCGTATTGAAAGAAAAGGTGGCAAAATGAATCCAGGAGCACCAGTTTGTCTGGTCTCCATTGACAAAATGTTTCAGATAATCAAGATAATGTTGATGCGATCTTTCCAGGGAACCATTACTTTGAGGCCGGAATCCAGAAGTTGTCAAACGTTGAATTTTTAGAAGTTTACAAAGATCTTTCATTAATTCACTAGTAAAATTTTGACCAAGATCGGTCAGAATACTTTTGGGGGTTCCAAATACACAGATTAGATCTTTGATAAGAGATTTTGCGATGGTTATTGATTCTTGATTTGGTAAAAGAATAGCCAAACTAAATTTAGTTAAATCGCATTGACAAGTCAATATATATTTGTTACCGTTTTCACTAATTGGAAAAGGGTCCATGATGTCTTAACTAGCTTTCTCAAAAGGTTCAGATGCTGTCGTTTTCTTTTATTTTAACCTTACTTTGAAATGTTATACTTCAAGTTTAATTATTTTACAAACGGCCAAATTGTATAATATCTACGCAACTTCTCTTTACGATTTTATTTATTTATTTATATTTTTTTATATTTTTCAATATTTTTTCTTTTTATTTCTTTATATTTTGTATCTATTTCTACATATATTTTCTACTATTTTATGAATGCAGAAATAATACAATTTAGTAATAGGGTATGGCCTGTCAATTTTGAAGAGGAGCTCAGAGATACAAGGAAGTATAAAGCAATGTTGATTTTAAAAAATGATGTCATCAGAACTTACAGCAAGAGAGTAGTCATCATGTCGAAGATGAAGATCGTTGTGTCAGCTCTGGTTCGGTCCTGCTTGAAGTTTCTGTTTCAGCCAGCCGTTCCTGTAGCTGAAGTCGTTCTCTTCAAGAGGTTTTAACGAGACAGTCCTCGTTGTCCCGGAGTCTTGATTTTCAAGTTGATCAAATGTAGGGTCTTCTTTCACGTCAGCCAGCCTTTGAAGCTTCCGTTCCAAAAGTCTCAACCAGCCGATCCTGTAGTTGAATTTATTGGTCGAAAGTCTTCCCTGTAGCTGAAGGATCAAATCCAGCACACTTGAAGAAGGAGAATCGATCTTGTCTTCCGTCAAGGGGATGTTGATCTTCACCTGGTTCTTTGAAGATTCCTGGGTCCCAAATGGATTTTCTTCTCGGAACTGCGACCAGCGAACTAAAATCACGCTTCTGACACCAAAAATGTTTGGACCGTGATGATCTAAAGAATTAGAACTCTAAGTCCGTAGAAAATTAAAATGGATTCGTGTTCACTGGAAGCCCGTGCAGGTGGTAGAAAGAAAGGACTCACAAGTTTCAAGGAGAAACTTATATTAACAAGAATTACACTTTACAAGTCGAAAGTCAAGACTGTCTTAATTCTATGCTACAACATACTATTATAGACATCAAGACGTAGAGGGGGTACATTATGTGGTGGGGTGGAATGATAATTTCGGGAAAGGTCGATGTGGCAGTTGAGCTATCGGTTTGACCTCCTGGGGCCCGACGGCTTTACAATAAGGGAGGATAAGATAGTATGTGATTCCCTAGGAAACTAGGTTTTGAGCTTCAGTTTGATGACAAATACGTCAAGATAAAGATACCAACCCATTCGTACAGAATTGAGCTGGAACCAATGACCGCGACTTTGTTTGTAAAAGCAGATATAGACAAGGGTGACATACTTTTCGTATTGAGTCATCGATATGAAAATACCGTCTGGAAAAATCCTCAAGTTGATCAGGCTTGTAGGAAATTATTCAGAAAGGCTTTCCATTGGAAACAATTAATTATTAATAAATCCCAAGTATATCACAAACACTCATGAGAGTCCGGTTCTATGAGACCCATGAAAAAAACGTCTGCCAAGTGGGTGTGGCACAGCTTCCTCGTATCCATAACCCGATTATATAGATGATCCGATGGATAGTAGTTAATCTCAAAACATCAGAACATCAAAACAAGATAATCTGTAACATCCTTGAAAATTTCATTGAAATCGGATGGAAAATGTAGAAGTTATGGGCGTTACAAGGAAATTCACGTTTGCGCATGCGCAGTGGCTATTATCAGTTCGAAGGTAGTGATTTTCATAGGGGATCATCTACAACTTAATCCGCCTAATCCCTGAAAATTTCATCGTAATCGGGTAGAAAAAGTGGAAGTTATGGCCGTTACAAGGAAATTCACGTTTGCGCATGCGCAGTGGCTACTATCAGTCCGAAGGTGATGATTTTCATAGAGAACCATCTAAATACTAATCTGTAACATCTCTGAAAATTTCATTGAAATCGGATGGAAAATGTAGAAGTTATGGGCGTTACAAGGAATTCACGTTTGCGCATGCGCAGTCGCTTCTATCAGTCCGGGGATGATGATTTTCATAGGGGACCGTCTACACACCAACCCGCACAATCCCTGAAAATTTCATAGAAATCAGACAATAACTTCGTATAGTCATGAACGTTACAAGGAATTCATGACAGACAGACAGACAGACAGACACACAGACACGGAACCAAAATTGTTCAGAAAGGTCTAAAACGCAAAACGCAAGTGAAAATTTTGATTTTGGAGAACTTTTTTTTTTCGTCCTTGAAAAGTGAAAACAAAGCTACCGCTACCTTGGTAGACTCGGAAGCAAAAATCACTGGTTCCGGACCATCGGTCCCACAGACCTACTACCTTTTGAAAGATCACAACTTATTTCCAAACCTTCTGCTTTTTCTTGTTTCCAAACTGCTCTGCCTGAAGTTCAGGTCCCAACTGAAGATGTCACGGGCTGCTGGCCACCTCTAACCACTACGACCACCTCTATTGGAGAAATGCCAAACTGTGTCGGTCTCACAGACCGATGGTCCGGCTGAAGGGTTAATATTAATTTCACTTGTTGAAAACAAGTCGCGATATTATCGGTAAATATATCGATATTGACCAATAATATTGATTCTCTATATCGATATAAATATATCAATATTTCAACCGTAATCTATCGATAAATATATCGTTGCCATCCCTATCGAAATGTCATTGTTGTGAAGTCTGATGTCGAGTTAGTGTACTTTATTTTATACATCCAAACAGTTAAGTATTTTTGACATTTTCATGTCTTTGCTTTGGCACATGAACTGAAAAATCGTCACGAAAACTAAGCAAATCTTGCTCACGCGACCCATAAATAAAATAAACTCACTGTGTTGCGTAGAGAACAATCAACTTTTTTCTTATTTTGGTGCTTGGGTACATGAACTAACAACCTTACTTCACTACCTTGTTGTGTTGTGGTTGACATGAAAATGTCCCAATGTGTTGCAGACTCGTATGCAAGCATTAAAAATTGAGTATGATTTCGAATCGAGTGTGAAGCGTTTAGTTCTTTCTAATAGACTTGATTGTGAAGGTGTGATTTAATAGTAAAGCGAGGTGGGTTTGAATTGATCTCAACATCCATGATTTGTAATCATCACCACAGTTTTTATAATACAATAATTGTATTAGTAGTAGAATACAATACAATATTACAATTAGTAGTACAATACAACATTACAATACAATTAGTAGTAGAATACAATAATTGTATTGTGGTAGAATTATTCTACCTACTTGTATCTTAGCTTAAGATTCCGATATTTTGCAGTATCTAAAGTAACATTTCATTAACATAGGAAGAACTCGTTACCACAACACTACCCCAAAAGCTTACACAATGGTTTTCTTTGAGACTGACCTATACCTGGGTGGAGAGGAATAAGGGGAGGAAAGAATAAGGGGAGGATTGCACAGGGGGAGGAATTGAGGAGGAAGGGCAATCACTTTGACAGGGAGGAATCGCCGGTTCCCGTCGGTAAAATATCGATATTGACCGATAATATCGATTCTCTATATCGATATAAATGAATTAATATATCAATCGTAATCTATCGATATATTTCATGTATCGATATATCGTTGCTATCCCTATCGAAATGACATTGTTCTGAAGTCTGATGTCGACATTGACCGATAATACTTTCTTTTATTTAGTTTACTTAGTGCATTATTTAGGATTCGATTACAACGCATGCTTCACAGAGAAGATGTGGTATCGCTGTTTATACCAACAGTTGTCAAGGAGTTGTATATAATAGTTAAATTCTTTGCTTAAAAATTAAATTCTTAATTTATATTTTATTGCTTAAAAATTAAATTCTTTGCTTAAATTCTTCTATGCTATATAATAGTTAAATTCTTTGATTTCGAGATACTCCCCCCCCTCCAATGTTTAGATACAAGCCTCATTGATTATAGGATGATATAGGTACCTATCTATCTTTCCTAATTCAATTTGTATCTATTATTTATCATCTCTAGGTTGATCTCCACTAAGGAATTGGCATTCAAACGAAACCTATAGTTTACTAGGGGTAGCCAATTCAATTATTCTCATTAATTAATTAGATCGTCCAGATCCCCTAGAACAATACTGTTTCATGTTTCTATTGAAAAGAAGAATCTCCTTGTATTCACAAAGAGATTCTTGTACGAAGGTGTTTCAGAGAGAGAAGCAGGTCAAAAGTCAGGTATTAATTTGAATACTGGAAACTCCATATTGTGCAAATATGAGATAGTGGAGTTGATAACAATAGACCCTCGAAGTACTTGAAAGTTGACCACTTGCAGTGAAATCACAAGAAAAGAAAAACCTCATAGAAAGGCTTCACAACAGAATATAGAAAATGCCACGTGGGCGAGAAACATCTGTTGTTAATATGGAGTTTTCTATAACAGCACCATAGTCCGAAATAGCTGGTGACCAGAGGAACCAGATCCGATGGTATCCAAAGTCATTGAACGTCTCGTTTTGTCCCATCTATTGAAGTACAGATATACATCATCTCATACCTGAAGAGCAATCTGGCTTCAAAGATTCTCTATTTATCAGAAAACTGTATTCCAATAGAAGAATGTATGCGGCGCAGCGTACTTTGACACAGAGTAGGTATTTGTGACGTGCCCCGAAACATGTAAATTCATTCGTTATCGTAACGCCAAAGTATCTACTAGTAATACTGAAATACTTCTCTCCCCCTCCTTTAAAACAATCAATTGTATCGAAACATCGACGCATTTTACACCTTGATGTTTCTCGAAAAAAAAATCGATGTCCTAACGTCGATACCCATCCTTGAATTTTATCGTTCCAGACAATTCAATCTCAAGTCCGTGATTCTTTTTAGAGCGCGCAGAAATGAAATATAAGAGATTTTTGGTACGATTCAACAATGATCACATTCTGAAAGGTCCGTGATCTATTTTCACAATTAACTGAATATCACATTATATAATAAAATGTACGATAATTCTTAGGAGACGGTGTCGATGCATTCAGTGGTGTCGAGTAGGCAGCACGGAAATATGAAATTCTAAACTAGTGGTCATCGATGTCACCTCGAAACCCCATTTAAACGAGTAAAATTCGGTTCTTAATCATTCCATAGGAACCGAGCAGTAAGGTAAGAGGTAGGAAATGTTAATTTCTTCATAAATTTCTATCCTGTTCCTTTTAGTTAACTAAGTATTTATGTCTCTATTCCAAACTTGCTTGTAGTTGAAAGTAGGACATTTCTGCTCTTTTGCTGACAACTGCATGCTCAGTGACTGCCAATGTACTCGTTCAAGGAAATTAGGTATGTTTCAAATAGACTCTTCTATTAGAGAATGGGTTTAAAACTTGATATATTTAGTACTTCGACAACATCAATATTATACACATTTAGAAATAATGAAATGTCTTAAGAAAGGAAGTGGTAAGGTTTTACAAGAGAAGTCGGAGATGGAGTACAAATTTTTTCCTAGTAAGTCGCGTAACTTTCGGCAGTAAGCGGCAGCGGTTTGCGGTTCTCTGCAGCTGCAAAACCGCGGCGAAAAACCTCGTTTGGAGCTACATGACATATTGAGCAGAAAACCGCGATGGGGTTGTAGTTGGTGGGTGGGGGAATCGAATTAAATTGAATCGGAATTGAATTAAAATTAAAATAAATGGAATAATTTGAATAAATTACTATTACCTACATTATTTCAGAAATTCCCCATCAACATTTTCACAGCTAGGTACATAATTAATACAGACAGATAACGAGGTAGCCATTTTTCGTACTTACTTTTCTCCTTCTCATATCTATCCCGATACACCTCTGCCCCTTTGCCCCATACTGACGGTTGATTCTCAACCAGCGAAATAATTGTTTCGGTCTTCATTACGAAAGGTAAAAAAATAATAATAATAATAAACCAAAAACAGCGAATAGTAAGTTCACAAAATATGCAAAGCGGGCGAAAAGACGAAAAGGTTCGGCACTTGTTTCTTTGGGTTCTCCCATCCAAACCGCAGTGCGAGAAAGAAGCGGAGTTTTGGAATCCGACGACAGGTCGCGCCAGAAAAACGCTGCAAATTATTACACAATGGTTTATTATTTTTCTATATAGATCACTCGTCTGCAAAGCCACCAACCATCCAACATGAAGAAAAACATCGATCGCATTTCGGTCAGCTTTAATTTGAACGGAGATTAGGCCTCTTTTGCGATTCACACTCGTGTTTCTGATTTATCGTACGTCCAAACTTCAAAATCTCGTAGTGAGCGAACTGTTTGTCCTACAGAGCTCCAGGTGGTCTCAAAACATTCTAAAAATTCTATAGAATCTTAAATTGAAGGAAAAACAATACCTTTATATCTAAATTTTTTGAGTTAGGGCGTTTTCAAAATTTCAAAATTGATTTTGGAACCCTTAGAAGTGACCTACATCAACCAAAATCTTCGGGGCACAACTAGACCCCAAATGGAGCCTACATACCAAATTTCATCAAAATCGGTCAATGCTAAGTGGCAAAAGTGCCGCGTACGGCCGACGGACGGCCAAATTTTGGTTTATTATTTTCAATAATGAACCTTTGTAATCGACCAAGAAAAAAAATTTTTAATACCCCCTCAAAATTTGATGGTTTACGTTTCAAGGTACGTAGAATCCAAAAATCGAATAAAAATTTGGCCGTCCGTCCGCCGTACACTGTCCGCCGTACGCCGTCCGCCATCCGCCGTACGCGGCACTTTTGCAACTTAGCACTGACCGATTTTGATGAAATTTGATATGTGGCTCCATTTGGCGTCTAGTTGTGCCCCGAAGATTTTGGTTGATGTAAGTCACTTCTAAGGGTTCCAAAATCAATTTTGAAATTTTCAAAACGCTTTAACTCAAAAAGTTTCGATATAAAGATATTGTTTTTCCTTCAATTTAAGATTCTATAGAATTTTTAGAATTTTTTGAGACCACCCGGAGCTCTGTAGGAAAAACCGTTCACTCACTACGAGAATTTTAAGTTTGGACGTACAATAAATCAGAAACACGAGTGTGAATCGCAAAAGAGGCCTAATCTCCGTTCAAATTAAAGCTGACCGAAATGCGATCGATATTTTTCTTCATGTTGGATGGTTGGTGGCTTTGCAGACGATTGATCTATATAGAAAAATAAAAAATAATAAACCATTGTGTAATGATTTGCAGCGTTTTATTCGATTTTTGGATTCTACGTACCTTGAAACGTAAAGCATCAAATTTTGAGGGGGTGTTAACAATTTTTTTCTCTTGGTCGAATCCAAAGGTTCATTCTTGAAAATAATAAACCAAAACACTTGCAAACCAAAACACAAATGTGTCATTACACCTGGTAGGTGTATGAGAATTCTCAACTGGGGAGCCAATAGAAATTCATGTTGCATACAGTTAGGGTATGAAGTAGGAGAAAAACCCCAAGAGGTTGAAGACCTGAGCTTCGTATATGACCAGAATGCCTATTGTTGTGAATAATAAGCTGCCAGGGAATTGCAAAATGGAATTCTGACCAAAAGAGATATGTTCCTCACAAAGAGTATACGAATTGGGAAAACCCCCTCAGTTGTCCTAGGGTTCTGTACTAGGAACAATCAATTATTATATATGAATCAAATTGCTCAAAATTGATAAAGAAAGAATATATAACAAATTTTTAAAAAATATTTTTTTTGGGCTGACTTTTTTTAACCCCAGGTTAACGTGGGGCGATTACGGTTGAACACAAAGTTGGCAGAGTTATGACTAGCACATCATCTGTGGGAATGTCGCTCCACGGAAGGACGTATCTGGGGCTCAAATGCGGCTGTTATGGATACCTTATTCACTAAAGCCCCTCGTCTGTTTAGAACCCGAGTGATTATGATCATACCCAACGACCTCCATCCCAATAATTCTCCCAAAATCCTGGTATTTTACGCCATCGCATCATCTTATCAATAAGAAGAAGGAGAAACAATTTATTTTTCAATTAAGTAAGGGCCGTTCTCATAGATTTCATGCAAATTGTACCATATTAATCAGGAAATTTCAAATGAAAAAGTCTGCCAAGTGGGTGTGGCACATAGCTTCCTCGTATCCATAACCCGATTGTATAGATGATCCGATGCATAGTAGTTAATATCGAAACATCAATCTCTAAGCACTTTTCACTACCCTCATAGTGGACCATCTACACGCTAATCTGGACAATCCTAGAAAATTTCATCAAATTCGGATGAAAAATGTAAGTGAGTAGATGTATGTGATTGGATCAAAAAATACTTAGCCTCGGCTGGGATTCGAACCCGGGACTCCTGGGGGACAGTTGAAGTTACGGCTGTTACAAGTGATTCACGTTTGCGCATGCGCAGTCGCTTCTATCAGTCCGGGGATGATGATTTTCATAGGGAACCGTCTTCACACCAACCCGAATAGGTGGTCCCCTATGAAAATCATTGCCTCCAGACTGATAGTAGCCACTGCGCATGCGCAAACGTGAAATCTTGAAACAGCCATAACTTCTACATTGTCCAACAATGTAGAGTCCTCTATGAGGGTAGTAAAAGGTAGCTGCGTAGAGACTGATGTCTTGAGATTAACTTATGTGTATTTAAATATTTTGTGTGTACCAGTGTGTACTTATATTATTTATAGCTGGAAAAGATGTTTTAACCCCCCCCCCCTCTTTCCCATTTTTAATTTTACCTGCAATAGCTCCAAATCTTCATTTCCCACCAGTTATGGTGGCATCTTCAACTACCTGGTTGCGATGTTCACTCGGTAACACATCCTTCGAGCCCTGAGGAAGGTGATAAATTTACCAAGAGCTCGGCAAAGGAGGAGTTTTCCTGAGGACCTCATTCCCGAACAATTTGACAGAGAATTGTATGTTGGGTCGATCATCACATTTGCTGATCGAACTGTAACTTCGTAAGGATTTGCGCACTCACAGACACACAGACACGAAATCAAAATTGTTCAGAAAGGTCTAAAACGTGAAATTCGAGAGAACATTTTTAAAAATTCTATCCGAAAAGTGAAAACAATGTTTCGCTACCTTGAGAGACTCAGGAGCAAAATAAACAGGGATCAATTTTGAATGGGCGGTGCGCCTTATTTTTAAAAATTTTTTAATTAATCTGAAGTAGACCTCATCCTGTGAATTTTGACACCAGCCGTTCTCTTTTTGGATGAGTAGATCTTTTTCTATGATTTTTCATAGAAGAGATTTTGCTTCCGAGTCTACCAAGGTAGCGGAAGCTTTGTTTTCACTTTTCAAGGATGAAAAAAAAAGTTCTCCAAAATCAAAATTTTCACTCGCGTTTTACGTCTTAGACCTTTCTGAACAATTTTGGTTCCGTGTCTGTCGGTCTGTCTTTCTGTGTGTCTGTCTGTCTTGAATTCCTTGTAACGCGCATAACTATACGAAGTTATAGTCCGATTTCTATGAAATTTTCAGGGATTGTGCGGGTTGGTGTGTAGACGGACCCCTAGGAAAATCATCATCCCCGGACAGATAATAGCCACTGCGCATGCGCAAACGTAATATCCATGTAATAGCCATAACACTTATATTTTTCATCCGAATTTGATGAAATTTTCTAGGATTGTGCAGATTAGCGTGTAGATGGTCACCTATGAGAGTAGTGAAAGTTAGTGGTAGTTAGAGATTGGTGTTTTGAGATTAACTACTGTGCCTCGGATTATCTATTATGATACGAGGAATTTATGTGCCACACCCACGTGGCAGACGTTTTCATGATTGTTCTTGTCGTCACGCGCCCCTCCCGCCTGGGGACCCCCCAGCCCACTGTGACGTCATAAACATTCGAAACTTTGAAAAATCACAGAAAAAGGTCTTCTCAGGCTAGAATGTTGCGGTTGGTATCAAAATTCTCAGAATGAAGTCTAGTTTAGATTAAAAATAACGATAAACAGTTTTTCCAACCCATGCGCACTCCCCATTGTATTGATTTTGGTCTATTCGGAAAACTGTCGTCACGGCCATTTCGGAACCGTTTCCTTCTGACTATCAAATTAATCAATAATGCACATTTTGTCTTCGCAGACGTTTTGAGGCTTTTTAGAAGTTCATCGAGTCTAGGGGCGGAATTCACAGTCATAACTTAAGTATGATTGCACCCTAAAATGCACCGATAAGGTTCTGCACCCTTACGGAGCACTCAGTGCGTTTTTTAAGGACGCTCTCAACGGTATTCGTAAACCAAACTCAGCGTTGAGTTAGGGCTCACACTCGACTCAATAGTGCAAAATCCTGAGTGCTGGCCGGAGGTACCTCAAGTGCCCCTCCGCCTCAGCTATCATCTGATTTTCCTACTGAAAATTGAGCACAGCTATCTACTTTGTTTGTCTAAATATGAATACGACGATTAGACGAGCTTTCCCTTGAACTATCAAAACGTTCCCGCCTAGATTTATGGGAGTTCATCAGTTACAAGCTCTCACTTGTTTGCAGGGTCCTGGCGGTACAATGAAACTTCTCTGGGCTCCTGTTGTAGTCGTTTGCATCGTCAGCTCGAGCGTTGGGTTCACGATTCCTGAGAAAGATGATTTTCATATTAAAACTGGACTAAAGGATCTCCAAAGATACCGAACTCTCCCAAAACTACTCAAATATCTGGCAAAAGCGACGTTGGAATATGGGAAGATCGTAGAGTTCATAATAGCTGATTGGAGTGCGGCTATCCCAGATGCCATAGACTACATGAGGAGACCACTGATGGATACTTGGAAATTAGTGGAAGCTAAGCAGAAACCATATACGTCAGAACTGATGAGATTAGCGAGTATGTAATTATTTATATCTAAAGTAAATGAATCATATTGTGAAATGGCCCACTCTAGACTGCTAGGAAAAGATGAAAATTATAAACGGATCAGAAAAAGGAGTGAGATTCGGTACAATATTTGGGTAGTCTTAAGATTCAGGCGTGGAAATTGAGGTTAAATGGGGCGACAAAGACCTATCAAGGAAGGAGAGAGACCAAAACACAATAACTTTTCCAGATTTTTTCTCCATTGCCTTCACATAAATATCTCTTTTAACTAAGTATGAGAGTTTTCCATAGACTACAGGGTATCTCAGAATTAACTATCCAAACTCCAGGGATGGACTCTACAACGTATTTCCAAAAAAAAAAAAATTGTCTCATCAATTTTGTTTCAATCTCTTGTTTTTCCAATTTTTTGTCAGTTTTGAGATTTTTCCGTGTTTTTGATCTTTTGTTATTAAAACCTCCACAACTCCCGTTATTTACCAAGCAAATTCAAATTTGAGAATGCCACTAGAAACAGCATTAAATTTTTTTCCAGCTCATTACGTACTACATTTTTGGTTTATTATTTTCAATAATGAACCTTTGGAATTGACCAAGAAATTTTTTTTCAACACCCCTCAAAATTTGTTGGTTTACGTTTCAAGGTACGTGGAATCCGAAAATCGAATACAAGCGCTGGAAATTATTACGCAAAGTTTTATTATTTTTCTATATAGATTACTCGTCTGCAAAGAACACGGCTTTGCCATTGTCACCACCCACCAACTTTAAGAAAAACATCGATCGCATTTCGGTCAGCTAAAATTTAAACGGAGATTAGGCTTCTTTTGCGATTCACACTCGTGTTTCTGATTTATCGTACGTCCAACACTTGAATTCTCATCGGGAGCGAACGGTTTGTCCTACAGAGCTCCGGGTGGTCTCAAAAAATTCTAAAAATTCAATACTATCTTAAATTGATGGGAAAACATTACGTTTATATCAACATTTTTTGAGTTGGGGCGTTTTCAATATTTCAAACCTTATTTTTCAACCCTTAGAAGTGACCTACATCAACCAAAATCTTCGGGGCACAACTAGACCCCAAATGGAGCCCACATACCATATTTCATCAAAATCGACTAATGCTAAGTGAGGAAAGTGCCGCGTACGGCGGACGGACGGCCAAATTTTTATTCGATTTTTGAATCTACGTACCTTGAAACGTAAACCAATAAATTTTTAGGGGGGGGGGTTAAAAGAATTTTTCTTGGTCGATTCCAAAAGTTCATTATTGAAAATTATAAGCCAAAATGTTCCGTCCGTCCGCCGTATGCTGCACTTTCTTCCCATTGACCGATTTTGATGAAATTTGGTAAGTAGGCTCCATTTGGAGTCTAGTTTTGCGCCGAAGCTTTTAGTTGATTTCAGTCACTTCTAAGGGGAGAAAATTAAGGGTTGAAGTTTTAAAAAGTGCCCTAGTTTGAAAACTCTTGAAATAAAGGTATCGTTTTTTCATCAATTTTAAATAGTATTGAATTTTTAGAATTTTTAGAGACCACCCGGAGCTCTGTAGGACAATCCGTTCGCTCCCTATGAGGACTTACGGGTTGGACTTAGGATAAATCAGAAACACGAGCGTGAATCGCAAAAGATGTCTAATCTCCGTTCAAATTTATCTGATCGAAATGCGATCGCTGTTTCTTCGAGTTGTATTCAGTTTTTCGTCCTTAGCAGCCATTTATTTCCTTAGCAACTAGTAATAAAATTTCTAAATGATGGAATTCTTTATTTCTTCGAATAGAGTGTGAAGCTTTTATTTCATCTAAATAAACTCAATTATGAAGCAAAAACTTATTTGGAGTTAGCGGCACTGGCAGAGCTGTGTTCTTTCCTGACGAGTGATCTGTACAGAAAATAACAGAATTTTGTATAATTATTTGCAGCGTTTTTCACGAAAACTTAATTACCATAATTAACCAAATCAATGTAACATTGCTTTAGATATATTTATCCAAGAGAAGGTAAATTTTGTAGCATTTGTAAGAGTGATTTAACAATAAAAACTATCATATTACAATTATCTTGTTAAATGCACAAAAAGTTGGTCAGTCAGTCAGTTTAGGCAGTTATATGACTAATAATAAATTATGTTTCTACCCGATTTTTCACAGATTCGACGGGCTCAAATGTCAGTAATAAGATCAGCAAGGCAGAAGTGAGCTTATGGGAAAAAGTTACACTAGCCGGATTTGAAATGGTGAGAGCCCAACTTGTGTTCGAAAATACGGGCCTGAAGGATTTACCGTTATTGAAATTTGTTGAAGACCGTAAGTTGATATCGTCCAACAATTCGAGAGAACTTGACATTTTTGTTATAATACATTTTTTTACGTTTTTCGCTGGATTATACTACTTAATACAGGGTGTCTCAGTAACTACGCCCCCCCCCCCCCCCATTATTTTCTATAATTGTGGACGAAATAAAATCTGACCAACTTCATATGATTTTGTTCAATTCAAAAATTACAAAATTGCACTGCTCCAAGATCGATTTTAAAAAAAAATGAGAACCTCTATTTTTATTGCAGATTTGGATTCTTCGTCAAATTTTTGAACATTTTACTTCGAATTTTGTTTTTAACGCGCGCAACCCGCTCAGCATAAGGTGCTGTTTAATAGGTGATTTCCACCTCAAAAAATTACTTTTTCGGCTGTAAATGCGGTAAAATGAATACAAATCAAGATAGGGATGTCACCACGCGATTCAGCGTAGAAAAACAGTGTTAAGTGATGTGCCACACTTAAGGTCTACTGTTATGACAGGGGGAGACGAGGTATGGGGAAACACGTCAACATGACGTCACCCTTCAACCTCTCTCTCCCTCGAGAAAACTCTCCGAGTATGTAAGCTCACTCAGGGATGCTCCAGTATGCAATTTAGTCCATTCAATCGCCGTACTCTTTGCGCCCTACACTTTCTCCTCAGATAAAGGATCTCCTCGCAAAACTACGCTCACTAGGTAAATATCCCAACTCTGCCAGTCGGTTTCTGATGAAACACAGGGGTTGTTGGGCCAGCGCATCTTCCCTGCACACTGCGAATTCAGTCAGGCGACAAGTGCAATGCGACAGTGCATTCCCTAGGAAGGGACATTCTCTCTTTAGGGGTTAAAGAAAGGGGTTCTTTAGTAGGGGTTAAAGAAATCACAAACGCCGCATCGAGGAAGGTCATCTTCTTCACTAAACGACACGCAGACATAACACCTACCTTCATCTAAATTTAGGCACAATCCCTGGGTTGCGCACCTTTGAACCCTCATGAGCTGGTTGTGTGGGTTCCAAAAAGAAGGTTTTCGAAGTAAAATGTTTTAATGCCACAAATCAACAGACCACACTCGACTGGTGTCTTTCTGTAGCGTTTAGGAGAAACTTGCCAGAAGTATCTTTCTGTAGAGTGTTGTCAAGCTGGCACACGGAAGATTTTGTCCATCCTGAACTAGAGAAGGCCAGTCACGTCTTTGTTCGTGTGGACACTGTCAGGAAACCACTCCAGCGACCATATGAAGGTCCTTTCAGGGTAGTCACGAGGAGTCCCAAGTACTAGACCCTGGATATCAATGGCAGGCATTGTCTCACTGGGTCTGTTGAAGCCAGCCTTCTTCCTTCGCAAGTCTGACTCTGGGGTGCCTCGTGCAGCAGTTCCTGTCCCTGCCCCAGTTGCTCAGCCAATTCCAGGTCCATCATCCCAGGCTTCTTCAGTAACTGCACCAGCCACTGCACCACACTCAGAAAATACCAAGACTCGTTATGGCTGCTCAGTAGAGATGGGCGAAACAGTTACATTTGCGTATTAGGTTCCACCGTTACCGCTCTGGGTGGGTAATAAGTTCCAATAACCTGTTATTTATTAACTAGCTGACAAGCCTACTAAAAGTAGGCAAAAACGATTCCTCCGACTCTCCCCGCCACCCACTCCCTCCAACTCCCCCCTCCCTAAACTCCTCCCATCTCCGATTCCGCCAACTCTCCCCACTCCCACGACCCCTCCAACCCCTCCCGATCGGCGACGTGCATACGTACGTACGTACGGTTGGCGTTTTATGTATATAGATAGGTTATCTCAGGGACCTTCTCAGAAGCTCATTCCGACATACCCGAGTTATCGTTTTCGTGATTTCTACTTTTTGTTCCCGACCTACGTTCGTTTGTTTATCATGTTATATTGTTATTCCATTCCGAAGTATCATTCAGTTGATCTCTAGTTTTCGTTTCCTACCTAAGTTGGGGTTTCTATCAAGTTATTCCCAACATATTTACGTGTTAGTGTATTTTCACTCTTTTTCAATTAAAAAACCCAAGCTATTGTTCTGGCTCCACACATTTTGGAGCCTTCCCTGGAACGTTATTTAGTAACAGGATTATTTTGGTAATAGGTTCCAAGCGGAATTAACGAAACCCGGTAATAGGTTATTGCTTCCGAGTCTACCAAGGTAGCGGGAGCTTTGTTTTCACTTTTCAAGGATGAAAAAAAAAAGTTCTCCAAAATCAAAATTTTCACTCGCGTTTTGCGTTTTAGACATTTCTGAACAATTTGGTTCCGTGTCTGTCTGTCTGTGTGTCTGTCATGAATTCCTTGTAACGCGCATAACTATACGAAGTTATTGTCCGATTTCTATGAAATTTTCAGGGATTGTGCGGGTTGGTGTGTAGACGGTCCCCTATGAAAATCATCATCCTCGGACTGATAGAAGCGACTGGGCATGCGCAAACGTGATTTCCTTGTAACGGCCATAACTTTTACATTTTCCATCCAATTTCAATGAAATTTTCAGGGTTGTTACAGATTAAAATTTCGAATGTCCCCTATGAAAATCATCACATTCCGACTGATAGTAGCCACTGCGCATGCGCAAACGTGAATTTCCTTGTAACGGCCCTAACTTCCACATTTCCTACCTGATTTCGATGAAATTTTGAGGGATTATGCAGATTGGGTTTTAGATGGTCCACTATAAAAACCATCACCCCCGGACTGATAGTAGCCGCTGCGCATGCGCAAACGTGAATTCCTTGTAACTGCCATAACTTCCACATTTTCTACCCGATTTCGATGACATTCTTAGGGATTACGTGGATTAGATTGTAGATGGTCCCCAATGAATATCAAGGCCTTAAAATTTACAGAAGCCTCTGCGCATGCGCATACGTAAAATCCTTGTAACAGCCATAACATTTACATTTTTCATCCGAATTTGATGAAATTTTCTAGGATTGTCCAGATTAGCGTGTAGATGGTCTTTTACTACCCTATGAGGGTAGTAAAGGTACTTAAAGATTGGTGTTTTGAGATTAACTTCTATGCATCGGATCATCTATATTTTTAACTGTTACGTTAAATACCGCCCATCTCTACTGCTCATTACGCCTACTGGCAAGATTTGTCACTCCGTTAGGAAGGGGGTAATGTGGCGATCAACATTCGAAGATTGGTATTATGTTCATGAAATTTGACGTAGAATCCCCATAAAAATGGGGGTTCCTATTTGAAAACGTTGCAAATTATTACACAATGGTTTATTATTTTTCTATAGATCACTCGTCTACAAAATCACCAACCATCCAATATGAAAAAATAAAAAATAAAAAATAGAAAATAAAATCAAAAAAAAAATAAATAAGTAAATAAAAATTCAAAAGAAAAATCAATATCACCAACCATCGATCGCAATTTGGTCAGCTCTAATTTTGAGATTAGGCCTCTTTTGCGATTCACACTCGTGTTTTGATTTTTATATATATATGTATTTCAATATAAACCCTTAAATTTTGTAGTGAGCGAACGGTTCGTCCTACAGAGCTCCGCGTGGTCTCAAAAAATTCTTAAATTCTATACAATCTTAAATTGAAGGAAAAACAATACCTTTATATCTAACGTTTTTGAGTTAGGGCGTTTTCAAAATTTCAAAATTGATTTTGGAACCCTTAGAAGTGACCTACATCAACCAAAAGCTTCGGAGCACAACTAGACCCCCAAATGGAGCCTACATACCAAATTTCATCAAAATCGGTCAGTGCTAAGTGGGGGAAAGTGCCGCGTACGGCGTCCGGCGGACGGACAGCCAAATTTGGTTATTATTTTCAATAATGAACCTTTGGAATCGACCAAGAAAAAAAATTTTAACACCCCCTCAAATTTGATGGTTTACGTTTCAAGGTACGTAGAATCCAAAAATCGAATAAAAATTTGGCCGTCCGTCCGCCGTACGCCGTATGTCGTACGCCGTACGCGGCACTTTTGCCACTTAGCATTGACCGATTTTGATGAATTTGGTATGTAGGCTCCATTTGGGGTCTAGTTGTGCCCCGAAGCTTTTGGTTGAGGTAGGTCACTTCTAAGGGTTCCAAAATCAATTTTGAAATTTTGAAAACGCCCTAACTCAAAAAATTCGATATAAAGGTATTGTTTTTCCTTCAATTTTGGATTCTATAGAATTTTTAGAATTTTTCGAGACCCACCCGGAGCTCTGTAGGACAAACCGTTCGCTCACTACAAAAATTTAAGGGTTTATTTTGAAATATATATATATAAGTCAAACACGAGTGTGAATCGCAAAAGTGGCCTAATCTCCGTTCAAATTAGAGCTGACCAACATGCAATCGATGTTGGTGATTTTGATTTTTTATTTTTTTTATTATTTATTTTTTTTTTGATTTTTTTTTTTTTTTTTTTTGATTTTTTTTTTTTTTTATATTGGATGGTTGGTGATTTTTGTTGACGAGTGATCTATATAGAAAAATAATAAACCATTGTGTAATAATTTGCAGCGTTTTTATTCGATTTTTTGGATTCTACGTACCTTGAAACGTAAACCATAAATTTTGAGGGGGTGTTAAAATTTTTTTTCTTGGTCGATCCAAAGGTTCATTATTGAAAATAATAAACCAAAATTATGAAGAAAAAATGTCCACAATTAGAGAAAATAAGAGGGGGAGCGTATTTACTGGGACACCCTGTATAAATCTCTTTGTCTGTTTATAAGTCCGTCAAATAATGATTAATACCTACCACCTTGATAACCAGTATGTTTAGAAAGCGGAATCTTAGATAATTCCGTTTTCTCCAGGCCAACTTATCAAGAATGCACATTATGGGGGTTTCAGTCGGTTCGCGCAATCCGGGGTAGTATTTCACGAATTACCGGCGCCTCCAACTTTAAAAATAGTTACCTACCTAATTGACATTTTCAAGGATTTTCGAAATTTATTAGTGGCATCAGCCTAGGGAATCGAAAACTAAAATATTGCCGCTGGAATTATGAAAAGTGAACAATAATTGCCGGCTTAAAAATGGGAATGAAAAAAAAAAACCGTTTATTCAGGTTTCAAACCTTGAGCGCCGGTAATTTCGGTAATACTAACTTGGAACGTACGACCAAGAGGGGTGTCTCAAGGTCTTGGCATACTCTACTAGAGTCATTCATGCGGATGACTGGTTTATACTGTGGCGTTTGTCGTGATGTTTTCGATCCCCTTCCCCACTACTGCACACTCTCCCCACAACCCCTCTGTACTAGCTCAGTCGTTGTTCTACTCCCATGATGAGCAGGAGCTTGTTAGTTGGAGTACAAGAAGCTGAGGGGCTTTAAAGTGAGGGGCAGAGGGCGGTGAAGATGGAATCATCACCCCTTCAACGTCAGCACTCACCGGAAAACTTTATGGTATTTTATATTGAAATCAGGAAATACGAAGACAAGTTTTCAGCTATTTCCGAATGACAATGAGTTCCTTTGATAAACTGCTGAACGAGCTGGATCAATTTATCATGGTCCGTATATGTCATGGGGATGGGGCAACAGTCGCTTTACCGCACATCATGGCAGCAACACTTTTTCGGTTGTCGAGCGACTCAGCAGCAGTGGCCGAAACGTTACCACCGCACTGTAAACCGCTCTATTGGTTTCTTTGTGCTGCCACAACAAAGTGTCGCAGGGTGGTAATTTACCGTCATGACAAAACGCCACAGTATAAACCCAGCCTAAGGCCTATGATGGAATGGTGGGATAGCTTGAAGCAGTTGCGAAGGGGTTAGAGGGGTGGTTGGGGAAGGGCAGTAAGAGGGGGCAAGGTCGATAGATATAGATGATGAATAGATAGATAAAGATAGATGATATAGATAGATAGATGGTAAAGAACTCTGACAGAGCTTCGAAAGCCATGTCTCATCCCAATGGGTAGATTGGGCTTCAGAGGGCATTGGGCCCGCAAACTACCAACACTTTCACGCCATCCGCGTGGCTCTTGCCAACTGCGGTGCGGTGTTCGAGAGGTAGTCCGCGGGACAACCCTACCCCTTTGCCGCGCCTGTCGGAGTGGAAATGAACATTTTATCATGTAGTGCAGCAGTGCCCTCGGACTCATGGTGGCCGCATTCTACATCATTATGCGGACCCCAAGCAGATAGCAGGTGCTTTGTCATCTAGCGGCTGGGATGTTGAGAGGGAGAGATTGTATCACATGCCAAGTGACCAGGGTAAGAAGCCCGACATTGTTGCCATCAAGCCCAACCAGTCTTGCATTATCCTGGAAGTCCAAGTTGTCAATGGCAGCTTGGACATGGAGCAGACTTGGCTGGCCAAGATAAGGAAATATGTCACAAATGATTTACGGCAAGCAGTGTCAGAGCTAAAAGGAGTGGCACCCAACAACATCAGGGTGATGGCTGCAACCTTGTCGTGGCGCAGTGTGTGGTGCGGGAAAAGTGCCACAGAGTTGCGCGAGTTGGGCATCTTTGGAGGTGTACTCTGTGGTATCACCACCCGTGTCCTGCTTGGCTCATATTTGAACTGGTGGTCGTTTTATAGAGGCACTTCCCTTCATCCTTCTCTCCCACCCCACACCTTCCTCATCTTCCCTTATCCCTAGGGCTGGCGTCGGGTGAGTCCTGGCATCCTCCCCATTATATTTGATTTATTTTTATTTTTCTAATGTATGGCGTCCCCCGCCCCCTCCCCCGTTACAAAAGACAATTTGTCTTTGGGGGGAGTTAAAAAATAAAAAAAAAAAAAAAAAAATGGAGTGGGGTCCACCTCTTGAGATTTTCTTCCGCATGAATTTTTGACGCCAAGTATAGGCAGCCACAGAACAGGAAATGCCTCAGGCAGGACGCTGGATTTCAAAATTGTAATATTCTTATCAAAATATTTCAAAACTGCTGGAGGTGGAGTAGGTATCTTCGTACTCTGCCTTTTAGATTTTCGAGTTTGTTATCAGTTCGTCAGTAATTCGTAAGAACCACAGCTTTCATCAATATTGATCCGAGTACAACGATGAAATAACGTAACTGTGTCTTTTTTCGTTTTCTAGCCTCATCGTCATCAGAGGAGGATTTTGAAAGTTTCCACTACCAATCATGGAGTTATTGGGAGGCATAGCAATGAATTGCTAGCATGAGATCATTTTGACACAAAAATTCAATACATCCTTTGAATATAATTTACAACTACGTGTTCTTGAACGGAGAGTTGACAAACAAGTTAATTTGTTCCACCGCTTATTCAGCGATTATAGTAAGTTTGATTACAAACCAATAAGTGGATAACTAAGTTATGGGAGAGTGAGGGGGGGGGGGATTCTTGGTTCTCCCCATTTAAAAAATTCGTGTTTCATTTACGTTTCAGTGCTTCTTGAACGATTTGGGTTCCGGTGTCTGTCTGTCTGTGTACTACAAGATATAATGGTCCGATTTCGATGACTTCCCCCATGAATTTCATTCGTGGTGAATGCGCTGATGTGACTTAGTTGAAAAATCAAATTCTCCACATTCATAGCCGAGGATTAGGTCAAATGAGGGTAGTTTGGAATTTCTGGTTATTGATTTCATCGGGAACACCTCGGGAATTTAATCGGGTGTGTTCATCGAGAAATGTTTTAAAACATATTGTTTAGTACCTAATGCATGCATTCCAGGGGACGTCCATTGGATAAGCATTAGATCAGTTTAACCAGTTGTTAAGTGATTAAACTGTTTCACTCGATGTAATTTATTTATTAATTTAGGCAAGAAATTCTGACCCCCCCCCCCCCAATTATCCACCTTAACATTTCTAGCGGCATGGGAGCCTCGAATCTGAAGAGCATTTTAAAATCCATGATCTACGACACCCAACATGCGAATTCGAGTTCACCCCCCCCCCCCACCACCTCCCCAGCGCCAACAATGGTGCCAGTCTGGCACCAAAGCGGAAATACGTCGTAACATTGAACTTTCATCTGTTAGTTTTGGTAGGCAGTCCGTCGAAGTTCACATCCGTATTCGAGGTGAAAAAAAAAAAAAAAAAAAAAAAAAAAACACGAAATAAAGCGCATCATGGCACATGTGTCCTGGCACCATGCCTGGCACTATAATTGGTAAATAAACGAACTCGTAAGAACCAGTTTAAGTTATTTTTCCGCAGATCAATTTAGGATATTACAAGTAGTATTTCCGTGCAAATACAAAACTTCTCACGTACGCAGAAAAAAAATCAAAAAACGCGCGAAGCACGTCTTTTTGAAAAATTGCGGCCACCGACAGGTGCACCAGACTTGCCCGAATCCTTCCCCCCTCGCCACCCCATCACCGAACCTCACTAGTTTAAAGATAGGGAGCCACCCCTCAGTAAAGGGCTGGGAAATGGGTGGGCTCTAATATGCTAAATTGATCTGCGGAACATAATTATAAATGAACTTCACGAGTTCGTTTATTTACCAATTATGTTCCTACGATCAATTAGGATATTACAAGTAGCTGTACAGAGACAGAAAGATCTAGGTAGGGGTGGCGACCAAACCAGACCCTTGGAAGGCCGTGAAAGAAAAACTGTAAATGGCCCTTCAGAACGAAAAAACCCCTCCAGTGATTACCTACAACACTGAAAAACAGAAAAAAGAGGCAGGAAGATAGTTTTTAAAAAATCAGAGAAGCTAAGGAAAGTTGAAGATTTGAATGGTGTGACGTTGCTAGCCAATTGTGACGTAGCTAGCCAACTGTCTTTGAAGAAAGTATCCATGCACAGAGAAGAAATGAACCTAGGAAACACCTAGGAGGACCTCTGGATACTACAAAATACTACTCACACACGCGCGCCAGTGTAGTGTGTGTGCATTTATGGCGGCCCGCCTTTTTTTCAAACGTGTGACTCTCTTAATAATTTCTACACGTGTTATAGTATCATTGGGCTTAAAGTTGGAGTATATAGGTTTTCAAGGGTGCTGAATCCAAATTTGAGGTCAAAAAACCTGAATTTCCGACCCAAAAAATACCCAATTTAGGAACTTTGAAAGGAAAATACTTCAAAATATCTACAACGTTATTGTTTATTACGATGATAACCTAACCGTCGAAATCGATTTAACTTGTAACTCATTATTTTCGTGGAATTAGACACGTTCTACTCAACTCCGTTTTTTAATATAAGTACTGTTGGAGCCTAAGTGACCTTTTAATTGAGAAGGGAAGTAAACTCAAAGGGGGATTGCGGAATCTGTCGTTGCCCGATCTTTCCAAAGTTGAATAAAAGTCTACTGCCACCACCTTTGAGTGGTAGGGAACTATCGAAAGATGAGTAACAGAATCATGAACCCGACTGACAATTTGTGTGCTCAAGCCGATGGGGTTGAGGGTGGTTCAAATGACAAGACAGATATACATGATATTAAAACTGTACATATTGAAACAAGGATATATGAGCTCAACTTGAATCTACTTTACACTAGGTTCACTGAAAGTGAACGTTTGAACAATAAATGTTCAGTTACTAGGAACAACAAATTAAATGCCTCTGGTTAGGTTAAATTTAGTAATTGGGGTTATGTTTGTACAAGGGTAATTCTCAGTCCTGCCTTTTGTTCGGGGATTTAGGTGTATTAAAAGGGGGATGACTCTGCACAAACTAATAATATTGACAAGGTTTTAACAGGGTCAAATTTGGTCGCTTGCAACATTCAGCCACTCCGAACCTTGCTCCGATCCTCTGGCGTGTTTGGGGTGGCAAAACTTCAAAGGAATGAGAATCAGAAAGCAGAGTGCAGTCTGATTGCTCCATTGGGAGTTTTTCATCTTGCATCAAAGAAATGTTCGGAGTGGGGTGAGCTTTGTAAGGGAGAAGTGAGGTTTGGAGTGCTGCGATATTCGGGGCAGAAGAGCGGAACTAGGTTCGGAGCAGCTGAATGTTCCAGGTGTGGATGTGGCTTTCTACTCCCAAACACTGTGCAGACCAACTGAACAAGGGCATGAAGGTGCTGTTCCAAGGTCTGTTTCAGGCAGTGGCTCCAACTTGAATGACGATGGATTCAGGTGGAAGGGGGCAAGTGGCTTGGTTCCCCCTCTCCAAGCAATGGTGGGGGCGAGCAACAGTGGTGGGCATTGACGGTGGCACAACTGGTGTCAATCCCTTCAATGATTGCTGTTTGGTGACACCAGCCGATAGGGGGCCCCGATGTTGCACTTGTACATGGAAGGCAACAAGGGAGAATCTTTCTGGTTACAACGCATTTCTATAAATAGCTTTGAATTTGCATCTGTAAAACAACAGCGACGGGAAAGCAGAAAAATGGTAGGTTCCATCTATTCTTGTGGAGACCAGTCAATTTCGTTGGGGAAAAGTCTGATTATTTAATTTTCTCTCGTCTTTGCGTTATTGATTAAACCAAAAAATATAATACTATTTTAAATTATTATTACAATTCACGATTAGGTACCTAATAAGATCTTTATAACAATCTATCTACATTAACTTTTGTTTTACAGGAGAAGAGCTCTCGCACTACGTAGTCAAGAAAAATACTGCAGCTTAAGAGAAATGCATAAAAGCCTGTTCCTCTTCAAGAGGCTGACATATTTCATCTCTCTTGTTGACGAAGAATGAAAAGTAGCTTAAATTCTTCAGTCGAGGTGGTTTCGGAAACATCAGTGGTTTATTTTGATGTTTGTTGTCTACACGATGGTCCAAGGTCGATGTTTTCAACCATCCATGGATGGTATAAATTCATGTGTTCCCATATTTACTGTTTAATAATAATAATATCCTCGTGTACCAGTTCATTTATTACCATTAGATTTGGAAAATTACCCATGCCGGCAAGCGACTCTACGATCACAAAGCTGCACCGTAACAGTTTTCAACCATAGCTTTTTCGGTTTCTGGCCAGCCCAAACACCATCGATCACCTCTTCCACACTATTCTATCATACTCTTGTATCTCCCATGACTTTCTTTCAACACTGCATCAGACTGTGACTTCTCACTGTATAGCTAAATTTAAACTTCGCTTTTAGTTCTTCCAATATGGGAAGGTTTTGGAGAAAAAATTCTCCTGGTCCCAATTTTTGAGGGTGAACGTATATTTGTGAAGAATGGCTCTGTTGGCAAGTCAGTCCCGAGGCTGATTTTTCTTGAGCCAGGAACCCCTCAGCAGGGAAGCAGATGACTAGGCAATTGTGGAAAACTTATCTATGATTGAAAATTGTTTGGTAAAGCCTGGTTTGGATCCAGAGGACAGGAGGGGTGAGAATACTACCCCCCCCCCCCCCCACGCCAACAAACATTGAATTAAAATAGAAAATTTTGAGAATGAGTAGGTACTCAAAGTTACCAAGTTGAAAAAGAACTAATTATGTTCATAAAGAGAAAAAAAAGTGGGTGTGGCACATAGCTTCCTCGTATCCATAACCCGATTATATAGATGACCAGATGCATAGTAGTTACTCTCGAAATATCAATCTACCCTCATAGGGAACCATCTACACGCTAATCAGGACAATCCTAGAAAATTTCATCAAATTCGGATGAAAAATTAGGTGAGTGGATATGTTTTTGGATCAAAAAATACTTAGCCTCGGCTGGGATTCGAACCCGCGACCCCGGGGGGACAGTTGAAGTTACTGCTGTTACAAGGAATTTACGTTTGCGCATGCGCAGTCGCTTCTATCGGTCCGGGGATGATGATTTTCATAGGGGATCATTTACAACCTAACCCACATAAACCCTGAAAATTTCATTGAAATCGGGTGGAAAATGTGGAAGTTATGGCCATTAAAAGGAAATTCACGTTTGCGCATGCGCAGTGGCTACTATCAGTCCGAAGTTGACGATTTTCATAGGGGACCATCTAAATGCTAATCTGTAGCATCCCTGAAAATTTCATTGAAATCGGATGGAAAATGTAGAAGTTATGGCCGTTACAAGGAATTCACGTTTGCGCATGCGCAGTCGCTTCTATCAGTCCGGGGATGATGATTTTCATAGGGGACCGTCTACACACCAACCCGCACAATCCCTGAGAATTTCATAGAAATCGGACAATAACTTCGTATAGTTATGCGCGTTACAAGGAATTCATGACAGACAGACAGACGACAGACACGGAACCAAAATTGTTCAGAAAGGTCTAAAACGCAAATGCGAGTGTAATACCCTAATCAATATTTAATATTTAGTAATTAGTAAATTAACTAATTGTTAAGTTTAATAATTAATTAATACTCTAAAATTATTTTGCTCCCGGGTCTATCAAGGTAGCGGAAGCTTTGTTTTCACTTTTCAAGGTTGAAAAACGCTGCAAATCATTGCCCAAAGGTTTATTATTTTCTGTATAGATCACCCTTCTGTATAGATCCCTCCCTACCAACCATCGGTACCTACTACCTGCTAGGCCATTTTTGAAAACGTCAACCCCAACCACCAACCAAATGGAAATGAAGGGTTGAAGCACATATTGATTTTAATCAACATTTAATAAACATAATGATTATTGATCATAAAAATATTTGATATTTTTACTCCAACGACCAAACAAAAAGATTAAAATTTGGATGTGGCACATAGCTTCCTCGTATCCATAATTCGATCGTATAGATGATCCGATGCATAGTAGTTAACCTCAACATCAATCTCTAAGTACCTTCCACTAACCTCATAGGGGACCATCTACACGCTAATCTGAACAATCCTGAGAAATTTCGTCGAAATCGGATGGAAAATGTAGAAGTTATGGCTGTTACAAGGATTTTACGTTTACGCATGCGCAGAGGCTACTGTCAATTTTAAGGCCTTGATTTTCATTGGGGACCATCTACAACCTAATCCGCATAATCCCTGAAAATTTCATTGAAATCGGACAATAACTTCGTATAGTTTTTCCGGTTACAAGGATTTCATGACAGACAGACAGACACAGAACCAACGTTGTTCAGGAAGGTCCAAAACGTGGATTTTGATTTTGGAGAACATCTTTTTTTCAACCTTGAAAAGTGAAAACAAGCTTCCGCTACCTTGGTAGACTCGGAAACAAAATAGTTATTTCATATTACGAATGTACTAACACGTACCTACCTACTTGTTTATAACATACTATTTTTACTTGTTTATCTATATTCTCATATTTCTTTTTGGGGTCGTGTTTCTTTGCAATTTGTATTGACCTATTTCTTTAATTTTTTACACTTTTTGTATTTCTTCCGATCATTCTGTAATAGTGTCCGCAACGTCACCTATATATTTTATAACCATGTTGAGAAATTCGAGTCAAACGTCATTTCAATAGTCCAACGAGAGTATTTTAGAAATATATTATTTTTCTTCCGGAACTAGTTTATGATCATTTAAACGAACTCTTGGAGATTCTGATACACATATACCTAAATGAAAAATACGTGTTTCGGATACTATGAAAAATAATTTGATACACTATTCGAAGAATTGAAAACAGATCGCATTTGATCAGCTAGTATTGAACGGAGATTTGACCGTCGCTCATAAATATGTCAATCACACACACAAACACTCAAATAATTATTTTTGAAATAGGAAGGAGGAATAACAGGCATAAAATGTCCTATAGGATCAAATGAGGATCGGAGTTCTCTCCGGAAAAAAAAGGAATTTTTTGTTCGATTTTTGGATTCAGCAGGGGGGAGGGGGT